>CAUYRH010060064.1:0-90283 GCA_963574655.1 Perodicticus potto | reverse complement strand
AGTTAGGGTTTCTACTCGGAGAGGGAGAATTGATGCAGGATGTTTGGCACCCTAGCCAGCTCAGCAGAGCTGGCGGACCTGCCGCCTCCTCCTTGGCAGTGTCAGGGCTGCCGCAGCCAGCTGAAGAACCAGCAGGCTGGATGACAGGCAAGGAGGGGGACCTCCAACCCCCACTGGAGGCTCCAATAGTCAAAAAGGCCAAACAACTGCCGAGGAGACACCTGTGCCTTGGTGTTTCCTTAACTTTACACTTAGGACTAAATGTGGAACCCCCATTTCCTATGCCTAGGTTAATTTCATGTGAATTTCCTAGGCCTCAATTCCATGAATGGACTGTGTCCATTCATTGATACATTCATTTACTTTGCCCCAGCTGAAGGGACTGTGTTAGTTCATTGATACATTCATTCACCTTACCCCTGGCGGAAGGGATTGTGTTCATTTGTTTCCTGGCCAAGGAACCCATACACCTATATATACCCCGAAACTAAAAGCCTAAAGGGGGAGACGGGGAAAGACCGGGAGAGAAATGGAGAGACCTTTTCTCTCCCCACTTGAGTTCTCTCTCTCTACCAGGAGCTTTAGTGTTTTCTGTATTCTTTTCTGTAAATAAATTCTGTCTTACCACTGGGGAAAAAAAAAAGAAAAAAAAAAAAGAAAAGAAAATGCCATGAAGGCTATCCTAAACAGTTTGATGAAAACATTTCAGATTGTATATGAAACCAGCACATTGTACCCCTTGATTGCACTAATGTACGCAGCTATGATTTAATAAAAAAAAAAAAGAAAGAAAGAAAAAGAAAATCCACATCACAATCATGGAGAAACCTTAACTAGATGATCACAGGGCTTTGGGAAAGGATGTGAGCTGAGCAGAGGAGGCAGCTGGGTGGCTTCAGCTCAGCTCTCAGATTCCACCTTGCAAGCCGCTTTTTCAGCTTCACCTGCGGGCTCAGACTCTCCAAGCTGCAGCGTCCGTCTGTAAAGCGGGCAATGAGCTGGCAGAGTTGTTTGAGGATTACATGAATGGTGAGAGGAAAGCCCCACCCTGCATCTGTGTCTGCAGTGAGTTCCCAAGAAGCCAGCTGCTCACTGGAAATTGTCATTAAAATGTCCACATAGCTGAGTTCCCAGCACATACCAGTCCCCTGATTGTAACTGAACTCTGAGGCTGGGGGACAGACAGGTGTGGAAAAAACTCTGCTGCCAACCCAAGAGGGGAGGAGCCGGCAGCAGAGTCTGTAGGGAAGACAGGGGAGGCGGTGGGAGGTTCTGGCAGGAACACAGAGCGTGGTCTCTCCAGGACAACTCGGGAATAGCATCTGTGGACATGGTCTCCAGCACACAACATCCACCAACCCACCTCTTGCTCCCAGCCAGTCCTCAGTGTCCCGAGACTCTGGCTGGGCAGGGGGAGGTCTGGGCTGGAGAAACGCAGGAAAAGAAGCTATTTGCTTTTATGTTCTGCTTTTCACTGGAGAAGAGGGTGGACAGAGGGAAGAGAACTTGTCCGCACGACACACTCAGCCAGACAAAGAGCAGGCAGGGAATCTGCTGTCCCTGGGGGCAGGACCCCATGGCCAGTGGCCCACAGCCTGGCGTTGGTGGGTGTGAGGATCACTGCAGGGTTTTACAAACATGCAGATTCCTGGGCCCTACACCAGATTCTGGTTCAGAAGTTCTTGGGGTCCAGGAATCTGCCCCTTGACCTGTTGTCTGGCTATTCCCCATCCCATTCAGCTTCTCTCTTAAGGTTAGACGACCTGGTTCCCCTTCCCCCCAACTCCTGTGTTGGCCTTTCTGTTGACCCTTGGGCATACCCACCATGGATCAGAGGGGCGGGGGGCACCCATTGGCTCCACCTGGAGATGATACAGGGCTGGGAGGAGAGCACAGCACAAGATCAGCTCGAATGCCCCCAGGGTCCTGTGATGTGTCCAGTGACACAGCAGAAGACCTAGGCCAGACCTGGCCGCACCCAGCCACCTACTGGTAGAGGCTATGGTGGATCATCCAGAGCCTAGTGTCGTACAAAGGTTTGTCCCCAGGGCTGTCCCAACAGGGCAGCCCTGTTGTCACCCAGGAAGGTGGCTCAGTACAAAAGGCACCCAGGAGGCCAGGGGGGCCGCAGCGTACCCAGGACACTATGGCTAATTGCAGACATGACTGCTGAGCAGGGGTCCGGAAACCAGCTGAGAGCTCCTAACGGAACTCAGCCCAGATTAGGACACTGAGGAGCCGGAGGCTTCAGAGGCCCCTCCCTGCTGACAAAGATCCAAGGTTCAGGGCAGCCCCACAATCATGCTGTGCAAGGCACAGAGGGACGCTGATGGACCATACCGAGGTGTGGTCAAGGGCTTGCTGGTGGTGTGGTGTCCTGACCCTGCTGCTCCTACCTCCGTGACCTTGAGACACAAAGTGGCCTCTGTTTCTATGTCTGAAATGGGAATAAGGACCACGTCGGCCTCTACCAAGCCCTGACCGTGAGCAGTGACTGAACTGGGCAGGTGGAGTCCCTGAGATGGGAATAAGGACCACGTGGGCCTCTACTGACCGTGGGCAGTGACTGAACTGGGCAGGTGGCATCCCTGAGATGGGACTAAGGACCACGTTGGCCTCCACTGACTGTGGGCAGTGACTGAACTCGGCAGATGGAGTCCCTGAGATGGGAATAAGGACCACGTCGGCCTCCACCAATCACTGACCATGGGCAGTGACTGACCTGGGCAGGTGGAGTCCCTGAGATGGGAATAAGGACCACGTCGGCCTCCACTGACCATGAGCAGTGACTGAACGGGGCAGGTGGAGCGTCCCTGAGATGGGAATAATGACCACGTCGGCCTCTACCAATCACTGACCATGAGCAGTGACTGAACTGGGCAGGTGGAGTCCCTGAGATGGGAATAAGGACCCCGTCGACCTCCGCTGACCGTCGGCAGTGACTGAACTGGGCAGGTGGAGTCCCTGAGATGGGAATAAGGACCCCGTCAGCCTCCACTGACCTTGAGCAGTGACAGAACTGGGCAGGTGGAGCGTCCCTGAGATGGGAATAAGGACCACGTCGGCCTCCACTGACCGTGGGCAGTGACTGAACTGGGCAGGTGGAGTCCCTGAGATGGGAATAAGGACCGCGTCGGCCTCTACCAATCACTGACCGTGGGCAGTGACTGAACTGGGCAGGTGGAGCATCTGGTGACACTCTGGGGCAACTTGTCAAACATCTCAGACTGTGTCAAGGACCCCGAAGTTCTTCCTTCCCTGTGAGCTGCCACCAAAGCAGAAGTTCTGTGTGCATTGATCAACATGGATCAGCACTGACCAGCACCGATCAGCATTGATCAGCATTGACCAGCAATGATCATCATCGACCAGCATTGATCAGCCCTGATTAGCATCGACCAGCATCAACCAGTGCCAATTAGCATCAATCAGCATTGGTCAGCACTGATCAGCATTGGTCAGCATTGATCAGCACCGATCAGCACCGATCAGCATTGATCAGCATTGGTTGGCATTATCATCACTCTACTGGAGCAGATGGTCTGTGTGTCGGTCGATTCAATTTTGTATACAAAGTACAGTAAAAACTGGACTTGGTGCTGCCGGCACGGAGTCTGAGAGCCCTTTATCAGGTCTAAGCTGGGGGCAGCTGAGTAGGGGGCACAGCCTCTGCAGCGAGGGCAGGGCCAGCAGCCGGGACACAGAGAGTGGGAGGGTGGGGTGGGGGGCCGCAGCACCAGGGTCCCGTCCAGGGGTCTTCAGGGGTCTTGCTCTTCTCAGGTCCTACGTGTGGGGGCCACGGAGGGGCCGGGTGTCTGCAATGTCCCTGTAGATCTCCCCCCAAGCTGTCCCGCCTGCTGACGTCATCCATTCCTATGGTGTGTGTGTCACAACTAACAAGGAAACATTGGTGCAGTTCATCATTAAGCTTCGGACTTTATTCAGATTTCACTTTGCCTCCCCCAGGACCATGTCCAGGAGCTCCCACACCTCCTCGGACTCCCCTTGGCTGTGACGGCTTCTCTGATTCCTCTCGTCTTTCCAGTTTGGGGAGTGCCAGGCAGGTGTTCGGGAACACCCCTTGGGGGAATCTGTCTGCTGTGTTGCTCATGGTCAGACCTCATGGCGTGCTGGGTCCTGGGGGGACACCTTCAGGACGTGCCCCTCACCGCAGCGTGTCACCCAAGGCTGACCCGAGGCTGACCACGTCAGAGTGACTCGTCCTGCTGGTGTCGGCCTTGCTCCCTGGCTGAGGCCTTGTCATCAGGCTTCTCCACTCCACAGTGATTTATTTTCCCCCAAAATGGGCATCTTCTATTATTAATAGTAGCATTTCCTATAGGCACAGACACACCAGGGAAAGGGTCCTCGCTAGGGACCTGTGTATCTCCTGAGATGCCACCTGGGTGCATTTGTTAGCTGTCACCTACCTGTGAGGCTGCAGGTGCGTGTGGAGGCCACCCCCCTCCTGTGACCCCTGTCCTGTCCCCTCTCATCCCTTGGGTGCAGTCGCTCTGCAGCCCAGGGAGGAAACAGCTGTGGAATGGGACGTCTGTCCTTCTCTGGGGCCTCCGCCAGGACTGGCCCCTCTGCTGGACCATGTGTAGAGCCTCATGTCAGAGGCCAGTGTGGGGACAAGTGGAGATAAAATCCACACTCACAGAGCCCAGGGACACAATTTCCTGGCTTCTCTGCCCTTTTCAAATATTTCTTTCTTGGCCCTGCCATTCTTCACCTTCAAGGGGCCCATATCTCACAGTGGGCACTTGATTTACTGCTAATTGTGGCAGCTGCCTAAACCCTGGCTGGCCCTGACTAATTAAAATGACAAAGGCCAGATGGGCAGGAGACTGTCACAGACGGGAGGGGACGTTGTGTTCCCCTGTGGCCCTTGATTAGAGAGAAAGGAACAGACCCCTGGGCCACTGTTCACCTCCTTAAGTTCCTGACCTAACAGATTCTCACCAGGGGGCCCAAGGTCATGTTTGCTGTTGGGGGCAGGGGCCACTGCTGCTTTCCCTGCAGAGGGCCCAGGGCCAGGTGTCCGAGGTCGGAGGGGCATTCACCAGCCCTTCCACGTCCCCTCACCCTTATCTCCCTCCTTCTCTTCCTTCCCCTCCCATGCCTGGGTGGGTCTTTTCCAGAATCTTCTTCCTCATCAGAAATGCTGGCCTATCCTCAAGTTAAAAAAAAATTTTTTTTACACCAGACACTTGTTAAAAACAGCAAAACAGATGTTATCTGAGCTCTGCAATTAGAGAAAAAGACTTGCGTGTGGAGCTCGGCTCAGCTCCGAACACATTACAGGCAGGTGGAGATTTTTAGCCCTGAGGGTAAAGGTTGGTTCAGGGAAAGTGACAAGAGGGGCTGGTGAAGAGCACTCTTGCAAAGGCCGGCCAAGGGTTCCGATGTCAAGGGGGCGGGTGTGGAGCCCGATCAGATATCGAGAGTGCAGGATTCTTGCGAAAGTGAGCCTGGGCAGGCCAAGAGCAGGGCAGAAGGCCTCATTGAGAAGAGGGTTCAGAGGAGCCTGTGCAAGTTCAATCAAGGAGGGAGCCTCTGTCTCCACCGACTGGTGCCGGGATAAACGGACCGCGGTGAACACGCCAGGGAGCATGTCAACGACAGAAGGAGTGACGTTCTGCTATTCTGCCGTGAGCTACAGTAAGGGTGAACCTCAGAAGCATAGGAAGCGAGAGAAGCCAGGTGCAGACGACCCCATGGGCCACGTGCCATGTCTTTCCATGCAGGGAAATGGCCCCAAAGGGGGAGACCCCTAGGCACACAGAGCCGCGGGACTGAGGGGAGGCATGGGGGTGACACCTAACTGGTGTGGGCTTCCTTTTGATGTGATGAAAATGTTCTACAGTTGACTCTAGGGACAGCTGCACTTCTCCATAAATATGCTAAAAGCCATTGAATTATCCCTGGTACATGGGCAACAGTATAATACATGACTGTATCTCAATAGAGCTGCTTTTTAAAAGGCCCGTGGGGGAGAAACAGGGACCCGCACGGCACCTGCACCCCTACACGCAAACAGACAGGCCACTCGGAGACAGCCGCTTCCTCTTAACAGTGTCATTGACCCCTTGACAAGAAAAGAACTGAATTGCAGATAGACAAACATTTGATTTCATTTAAGTATGGCCCACCCATTTGGGAGACTCTTCCTGCTCTCCAGGCGCCAGGACATGAGTCCTGTTCCAACAGGACGGGCCAGTGGCAATATCAGCAATACCAACAATAAACAAGACACAACAGCAGGGAACCCTAGACAGCACCCTGGTGACGGCGCCTTCATGTTTGAGGCGTGGTCTCAGCGAACGCTCTGTTCCTGCTAAGCAGGCTACTTCACCTGCATTTCACAGAGCAGGACCATGGAGCTTAGAGACTTTGCAACTTGCCCAGATGGACTCATCTCTTCAGTGAGACCAAACCAGGCTCCTCAGAGTCCAGGGTCTCTCACACGGCAGGGGTGGGCAGAGGTCAGGGCTGCAGGCCCCCTGGTCTGCTCCTGACACCTGCTGGCAGGGGGAGCATGAGGATGGGTGACTTGGACATCTTCCTCACCAAACCTGCAGAGAAAATGACCCCGGGCTTGCCTGCCGGTCTCCGTGAGGACCCACCTGCCAGCCCCAGTGGCCCTGGAGCCCTCCTCCTGTGCAGCTTGGGGTGGGGTCGGGGGGCAGCCTGATGACACTGCTGTGTTCTGAAGTTGACCTGGATCTCAGCAGCAGGGCTCCTCCATAGGCAGAGAGGCTGCCACCTGCCAGGGGCTGCCTCCTGCCATGCAGACTGCAGAGAACCAAGCCCTACAGGGCCTCAGGGCTCCACGGCACCAAATGCCCCACTATTACAGAAGCAAATAGCTTTTAGAAAATGAAGTCTGACCTCCCAAAGGGACAGGGAAGTGAAGACATAAGTGATTTTCTGAAATCCATCTGTTAAGGTGGAGAGAGCAGAGTCGGGGTGTGAAGATGAGGCCAGTTCTGCTGAGGGCTGAGATATCTCACTAACGTTTGCAGAAACCTCACCCAGGAAGTGCACCTGCTTGGGGCTCCCAGCATGCTATGCCCTGGGCCAGGTCGCTTCTGTGTGCGCCCCTCACTTGCACCTCATGGAGGGATTTATGGGAGGAGGGGAAGGAAGGGTGAGTAACAGGAAGGGTGGCTCCCAGGGTAGGTTAGGAGTTCAGCCCTGTCCGGCCCAGAGAAGTGAACAAGTGTTGAGAGAAGTAAAGCAGCTCGCCGAAGCCCGTGTGTGTGACAGACGACACAGCAGGGTCCAAAGCAGGTCTGTGTCTCACAAGTCATGTGCTCATTGACTTGTGATTTGGTTATAAATTCCTTGAAAACAACCACACATCTTCTTCTGAGACAAGACACGAGCAGGGATGGAGGAGTGGCCGCTGGTCTTTCTCCCCCAGGTCCTTCTCGCTTGGGGCCAGGCTGCAGAGATGACAGAGAACAGGTGGGGTGGCTCTAACTTGTCTTTGAAATGGTCTTTTCAGACCTGGGGGGGCAGGATTCCTTCCAAATCACAGTGCTGAGCCCCATCACCGCCTCCTGGCAAAGCAGGTCTTCTCCTGAGCAGGTCAGGCAGGTACACCCTGCAGCGGTGTCTGTGAGGGTCTGCCTCTGTGGCCATCCTGGGCCGCCCTCCGCAGGACCGACCGGCAGGCGGGCTCCAGGCCAGGCAGCCACCCACTGGCCCTTGAGCTGAGGACAGTGGACACCTGTGCACTCTGCACCTGTAAGTGGGACATTCTAGAGACATCCAGGGAGTCGCACCTCCAGGTGCCCAGCCCCCAAAGCTCTGGACTGGAGGGGGCAGTGACAGGATTAACTGGGAACCCAGCAGCAGCTGCATCAGCAGAAGGTAGAGAGCGAGTTAAGCATCCTTTGTGCCCAAGCCATGTTGTTCTTCCGTAAGGAGCCAGCTGGGCATTGTAGGATGAAGAAATTAAATCTGAGTGTGCGTGGGCGAAGGAAAGTGGATTTGAAGGAAGAACTCTGGCGGGGGGGGGGGGGTAGGCTCTCGGGTCCAGGTGGAGACTGTTGTTGGCAGGACCTGGGCCTCTCCGTGGTGGCCACCGTACCTCGTCCTCATCTGGGGGCCTTGGCCACTCCCTGCTGTGATGCTGGAGAGCCCTCCACTCTCAGGAGGGGTTATTGCACCCATTTATTATCTGGGTGTCCCTTCCAACCAGATCCATTTCAGACCAATTAAGCTGAAAAATGGTTGCAGAGAATTGTGCATCGGGAACCTGCCAGGTGGCTACTCTTGGGCTTCGGGGCTCTGCTTTGGTGCGGCCCTGCCTGGGTCTGCTCAGCCTGTCTGCCGTCAGCTGAGTGACACGGCCCCAGCCTGTAAATGGTACCCTGCATACATACAGGTCTTTATAAATGTGCTTAAGAATGTCAAAATGGGAGGTGACCATGGCTCATCTGGGCGGGTCCCGTGTTGTCACCAGGGTCCTTACAGGAGGAAGGGAGGGCGAGACTTGACGCAGAGAGGAGAGAAGGCCACGTGAAGGCAGCAGCCGTGATGGGAGCCACGTGACCACAGCCAAGGAGGAGGCCGGGAGGGTCCCTGCTCCCCTTCTCCCTCCCAGAGCCTGAGGGGAGCGAGCCCTGCTCACACCTCCATCTTTTCCTACCCTCCAGGACCCCGTTTGTGGTTACTTGTCACAGCTAACACTCCCGAGGACGAGGGTGCTGAGCTGGACATCTTCTCTACCCTGATGGCCCGGATGTGGACAACTGACAGACTCTCCTCCTGGGCCCAGGCAGCCCATGACCTCCGCTCTGGCTAAGTTTGGGGTTCCTGTTGTCTCCTGTCTCCTCTCTGGGCTGTGCTGACACCACTCACTTCCTCGAAAGATGGGGACATCAGCCAAGCCTGTGTTCTGGTGATTTCTAGGGCATTAAAAGGAGGAGCAATGGGGCCTGCTCCTAAAATAAAACCCAGGGAGCTCTGGGCATCACTGAGGCCCCAGATGAAGCTCGCCTTCTACGAACTGAGCCAGGGACCCTGTCTGCTGTCGGGAGGCAGTTTGGGCAAAGCCTCACACAGTCTCTCCTCAGCCCATTTTGACAATTGTCCCAGGGCCAGATGACTTCAGTGGGGACCTGGTATGGTGCCTGGCTCTCATCAGCCCGGGGCTGGGGCAGCGGCTGGGCCCTGCTGTCCTGCCCTGGTCTGTCACAGAGCCCTAGCTGGGTTGATTCTCTTGTCTTGCCCACAGTCACCGTAAAGCGCACCCCCTTCCCTCGGGTGAATGACAGGTGTGCAGCTGGAGAGAGGAATGGGCTGTGCACCAGGTGTGGGTCTGGCCTGGAGCCTTTTGGGACAAAGGACTTATAGGCTGTGGTGGGCACTGTCGCACGAGCCAGCATTTCGGGCTCCATGGCAGCTGCCTGATTCTGGCCACGGGCTCCCCGCCCTCGCCTCTCCACTGCTGTCTGGGCTCCGGGAGCGGCAGCTCAGGGCTCCACCCCTAAGCCCCACCCTAGACTCATGCTCCGCCCCCCACAGACCCTTTCTGACCTTGGCACAGGGCACCAGAGGCCACAGGGAGTGGCCTGCCAGTCAATCTGGGGTGGGACCCAGTGGGCGGCTCCCAGCGCTGGGCTCAAGAGCATCAGATAGTAATTTGCACTTTCTTCCCCTAAGCCCTAACTGATTGAGGGAAAAAGGTGGTTTAATGGCTGCCTGCCGGGACAGGCTTTTCGGAAAGCCTCTTTGTGATTGGATTCCACACTTTTATCTCTTAAGCCCCAGAGTTTTGTGAATGTAGGAAGGGGTGGGGGGAAAGCCCAACTTAATTTTTTGTGGATGCCTTTTTCCTGTATGAAGTCAGGTCTTAACGTGAGTTAACTCAAATATAATGATAATCAAATGCCTTTGCTTATAAGCTTCTTTCCTCTGCGGATTTCAAAGTATTTTCGAGCTGAAATATAGGGATTTCTTGGCAGATTGGACTCTCCCGGCAGGCTATCCGTCATCTCTGTGCACTCGGAATAACAGTAATTACAGCAATAATAGTAATGTTAGCTCCCGTTAGCGTAGAGCTCTGTGGCCTGCAGAGCTCTCTCCATCTCTCATTTCCTTCTGTCCTCACCGAAGCCGCAGAGGTGGGGTGGGAGAGGCCCGGAGCTCACGCTGAGGGAGAGGCAGAGGCCGCACCCCACCACCTGGGCCTGGCCTTTGGGCCGCTCCCCCCACCAGAGACCCACACCTAGTCCCTGCACCCCCCAGTCCTCAACACCTGGGACCCCCCCCTCTGCCTTCCTGGGCCTGCTCCCACCGCCCATCTCCGACTGCTCCTTCTCAGCCTCTCTCATGTGAACGCCCCCAGCTTCCTGCAGCTCCCAAAGTCTGCTTGGCAGTGGGCTGAGGCAGGAACAGTCCTGGTCCCTGGAATACCTGTTCTGGCAGTGCTGGCCTCGCCCATCTTCAGATTCAGGGAAACTGAGGTGGGGGAGGGATCAGAAGCAAACTGTAAATCCTCAGCCTGCCCGTCAGCCACCCCGTCACACGGGGGCCGGCATGCTCTCCACTGAGCTCGCCTGTCTGTGCCAATGGCCACCCTATGACGCTGTCCCCAGGCATTTGGGGAGGACGCACAGATGGTAGGAGAATGGTTGGGGGACAGAGGTGCACCTCCTACATGTGCAGTGAGACCTCAGCTCTACAGACAGACACAGCTGGAAGGCACAAAGGGCAGGCAGACACGGAGCTGGGAGCACCGCCCCGCAGGCCTCGGGGCAAGGTGCGGCCGGCGGGCCGAGGCACCAGCCCCAGCTGGCTGCATCTTCATGACAGTATCAGGGACAGCCCAGGCCACTTCTCCTCTCTAGGTCTGAGTCTCCTGTTGTTAAAGCAAGGCTTGAAGGCTAAGGAAACTTTGTTCTTAGAGGACCAGCACGCTGTGTGCTCGGCAGCCCCAGCTGTGATCTCTGCTTGGTGATTTTACGGGCACCTACTTCCTTCTTCACACCACATCTGCATTTTTTCAACTTTCTATCACGGTAATGGATTATTTTCATCACCAGGTAAACAATAACCAACTTGAAACCCAGTCACCAACCCTGATGGCCCAGCTCTGATGGACCGGGTCTGACCTTACCTGCTCTCCCCTCCTCGAGTCTGGGTTTCACCCCACAAGACCTCAGTCCCACAGGATGGGCCTCCCAGGGTGAGCACTTTCCAGAGCGGGGCCTAGCCCGGCCTCCGCCCTTGTGAACAAAGCAGCTTTCTGAGTTCTCCAGCTAACCCGTGATTCATCGCTGTGTTTCTGAAGAGGCTACCTCATCTTTGCGGAGCAGAGCTGCCCACGTCGGGCTCTTGCAGCTGCTGTGGTCAGGCCTCCGTCTGCTCTCCACGCCCACCACTTAATAATGGGCAAGACTGATGGCAGCCTCCTTGAAATGGAAATATTGACCTACATGCTTCAAAGCAAGCGTGGAGATTGTGTTTGCCAGCATTGCCTTCCCCATCACCAGCTTTACCTTTTCAAAGAACTGTGAAGGGCATCTGTGAAGGGCATCTATGAAGGGCATTTGCTTCCAGAATTTTTAGCAAATCGATACCACTGTCTCATCTTCACACTCACTGAGGCAAAATGCATTTTCCTGAGCACCTACTGTGAGCCAGAGGACACAGGGCCACTGGCCACCGTCATACACAGGACCTGGCAGGACACACCCACAGGGGCTCTGTAGGGTCCCGTCCAATGAAGCTCCATGGTATAGGGTGGAAAAGGGTGTTGGGAAGGAGCAATCTGATCAGAAGGGACCAACTAGGGAAGGGGCATTCCTGGGGGGCAACTCACAGAGGTGCATGACGCTTGGTGCTATATCCCCACAGACCAGGAGGAAAAATTCCCAGCTGTGGAAGCAAACACAGGAGGCAAAAGGGGAAGCTGAAGAGGTGGGCTGGAGCCTGGCATTGTGACAGCAGCTGGATGGAGCTGGGAGAGGGGCTGCAGAGCCTCCACCAGGGGCTCTTGGTCCCCCGCCACCATCCACCTCTGTGCCCGGCAGCAGGCTTCCTGCATGGCCCAGTAAAGAAGACAGGCTATCTCCACCCACCAAGCTTATGATGCCTCCAGCCAGGTTCTCACACTTCAAATGTGCATAAGAATTCATTGAGGAGTGTTAGAATTGCATATTCTTGGGTGCTGGCCCAGCTATAGCTGGAGCAGCTATATTAACATCAGACAAAATAGACTTCAGAAGGAGAATTACCAGAGATAAGGAGGGAAGTTGTATAATGATAAGAGAGTCAATTTTCTAAGAATACATAAACACCTAAAATACATGCATGTCGTCAGTAACATAGCTTCAAAATACCTGAAGCAAAACCAGACGGAGCTGAAATGTGAAATGAACAAACCTACAATTATTGTTGGGAGATTTAAACAATCTTGTCTCAGTAGCTGGCAGAGTCAGTGAGGGTTTGGGTGACAAAAGCAACCGACTTGGGTGTCAACCAACTTGGCCTCCTGGGTGTGTATGGCACACTCCACCCAACCACAGCAGGAGATGTGTCCTTTCTCAAGGGCACATGGAAACTTCACTAAGAAAAACCATATTATGGGTCATAGGACAAATCTATCTAAACTGAGAGTAGAAATCATAGGGAGTAAGTTCTCATAACATAAGAGCCTCAGCATAGAACTCAGCAACAGAAAGGCCTGTGAAAAATCCTCAAGTATTAAGATATTAAATATTTTTCTAAATGACCTATGAGTCAAAGAGGACATTTCAATGTACATTAAAAAATATTTCGAACTGAAATATTTTAGAATATAGGTAGAATATAATACCACTTAACATACACTTTTTTGAGAACAAGAGCTAAGAAAAGGATTCAATTAAACATGATGGCCTATGGGGTGGGACAAGATTCAAATTAAAGGTGATTGTTTATGTGGATAAAGAGAATAATTGAATTAAAAAATCATCATAAAGATAAAAAAAATTTCGAACTGGATGAAAATAAGAAGACATCATGTAAAAATTTGTGGGGTACAGCTAAAGCAGCACTTACAGGGAAATTTATAGCTTTACATGCTTGTAACAGAAAAGGAGGAAGGTTTTGAATCAATAATCTAAGCTTCTACTTTAAAAATCTAGAAAAAGAAGAGCAAATTAAGTCCAAAGTGAGAAAAAGGAAGCAGTAAGAGTAGAAACAAACACAACTGAAGAGAAAAAATTGATAAATCAAGGAAGCCAAAATTGGATTGTTCAAAACATTGATAAAATTGATAAATTTCTTGTTACAGTGAGAAAGGAGAAAGGGGTGAGGATACATGAATATTTGGAATGAAAACGATGCTAACTCTACAAACACTGAAAGGTAATAAGAGAATGCTATACACAACCCTTTGCCTATAATTTGACTATATAGATAAAAAGCACCAAATGCCTTGTAAGGCAAGAAAAAATATTAAACTCATTCAATGATAAATAGATAACCTGAATATTTCTATATCAAATAAATAAATTGAATTAATAATTACAAATATGTTCAAAAATAAAACCTATGGCCCAAATGATTTTACTAGAAAATTTTAACAACATTTAGAGATAGTGGCCATTCTGCAAGAAGCCAGCCCCAAAGGCTGTATACTGTACAATTTCATTTATAGAAATTCTGGGAAAGGCAAAATTATAGGGCTGGAGAACAGGTAAGCGGTTGCAGGCGACGGAGTGAGGAGGGGCTGACTACAAAAAGGCAGCCCACGGGCATGTTTGAGCAGTGGGGTTTCCTGTTATGTGTCTCTGTTGCCGGACACCCAACTGTAAATTTGCCAAGTGCCCGTAAGACAGAGTGAACTTCACTGCATGAGAAACAGGCTAATTCCTATCAAGGTCCACAGCCTGCAAGGCCACTGGGGCCAGCTTCATGCCCTATCTGGGCATCCTCTCCCTGACCCCAGCCCACAATCCTGTCCTTTCTAATTCCTGCCTTCCCCATCACCTACATTCAGGACACCTCCTTTTTCTCCTGGGAAACAATTGCATCCCCTTTGTAGTTGCAAGCTGGCCTCTTGGGTTCCAGCCTCACCTCCCCTTATTGGGGGGTTCCATTCCCCACCTGGCTGAGAGGACACTCATGCTTCTGACCTCACCCCTTCCTGGCTCCCAACTGTCGTCCAAGGCCCTGCCTAGCCTGGACCAATGCACCTCATCAGACTCACCTCCTGCAGACCTTCCTTGTTCATTATGTTCTGTACCAATGGTTTCTTTTTTTCTTTTTCTTTCTTTCTTTTTTTTGTTTTTTTTTGCAGTTTTTGGCTGGGGCTGGGTTTGAACCCACCACCTCTGGTATATGGGGCTGGCACCCTACTCACTGAGACACAGGTGCCACCCAAGTGCCAGTGGTTTCTAAACTGTTAGCCACAGGGTTTCCTTCAAACAATCTTACAGAAAGATCCCAGAGACGCCACAGATCACAGCTGCTTGGTGGATGTGATGGCTGGTTTTAAGTGTTAACTTGACTGGTCTAAGGGGTGCCCAGGTGGCTGGTAAAACACTGTTTCTGGGTGTGTGTGTGTGAGTTTCTGGAATTGACTCCTGTTTGCATGGGAAGACAGGTGCCTGAAGGGAAGGGTGCAGGAAAGGCATCCATATTCTCTCTCCTGAAGCTGGAGCATCATCTTCTCCTGCCCTTGGACACTGGTGCTCCTGCATCTCCAGCCTTCACAACTGGACCGGGGCTCACACCATCAGCTTCCTTGGGAGTCTTCCAGACACAGACTACCCCACAACTTTCCTGGGTCTCCAGCTGACAGGTGGCAAATTATAGGATTTCTCTGCTTCCAACTGTGTGAGTCAATTCCCATGATACGTCTTTCTCTTTAGTGCTATTATAACCCTGGCTAACACTGTAGAGGGATGGGGGAGGACACTGAGTCCCTCCTGCTCACACTCACTGTAGGGATGGGGGAGAAGGTATTTTGCCATCTGGTCTCCCTGAGCTTGATCACCTCTGCTGGGACCACCGTGGTGCTGGCTTAGAGCTGGAGACAGTAGTACAAGCCCATGGTGGTGTTATGTGGACACAAATGGCCACACTCAGAGAGCAGACACAGGTTCATATCCACATATGTATGCCTTTACTTTGTGAGCTGAGAGGGTCTAGCAGCAACAACAGCCCAGCAACAATGAGCACGCCCAGGCCCAGATCATGGCTTCCACCACCGTTCTCAGGTTAAAGGACCCAGGACTGCATGGGGTATGGCTGATTTTATGGCTGGGATACCATGTGACTGGAGCATAGATTTCTTATGGTATAAAGTGGCAAAGTGCTCAAGCAAAAATCAGTCTGCAACAATGGAGGCATGTCACAGAGGCACAGGGGATGGCTGCGAGTGCCCCCAGGGGCGCAAGGTGGAAAACGGGGGTGGGCAACAAAATAAAGCATGTGAGATTATAATCCCGAGTATAGAGTGAACAGTGGGATTATAATCCCAAGTATAGAGTGAACAGTGGGATTATAATCCTGAGTGTAGAGTGAACAGTGGGATTATAACCCCAAGTATAGAGTGAATAGTGGGATTATAATCCTGAATGTAGAGTGAGATTATAATTTCAAGTATAGAGTGAACAGTGGGATTATAATCCTGAGTATAGTATGAATGGTGGGATTATAATCCTGAGTATAGAGTGAATAGTGAGATTATAATCCCAACTATAGAGAGAACGGTAGGATTATAATCCTGAGTATAGTATGAATGGTGGGATTATAATCCTGAGTATAGAGTGAGCGGTGGGATTATAATCCTGAGTAGAGAGGGAACAGTGGGATTATAATCCTGAGTAGAGAGGGAACAGTGGGATTATAATCCTGAGTATAGAGTGAACGGTGGGATTATAATCCTGAGTATAGAGTGAATGGTGGGATTATAATCCTGAGTAGAGAGGGAACAGTGGGATTATAATCCTGAGTAGAGAGTGAACAGTGGGATTACAATCCTGAGTATAGAGTGAGCGGTGGGATTATAATCCTGAGTATAGAGTGAATGGTGGGATTATAATCCTGAGTATAGAGTGAGCGGTGGGATTATAATCCTGAGTATAGAGTGAACAGTGGGATTACAATCCTGAGTATAGAGTGAGCGGTGGGATTATAATCCTGAGTATAGAGTGAACAGTGGGATTATAATCCTGAGTATAGAGTGAATAGCCACGAGTCTGCATGGTTATAAATAAATGACGGATCTGTCAACAAAGAAAGAAGAGGAGACCCCTCTCTCAAGCAGAGGAATTCCAAGTAATTTTCACCGCCAGGAAGGTGTAGCAAAACCCAGCCTTTACGTGTGGACCAAGCTGAGGGAGGTCCCCTTAGAGAGAACAGGCCTGTTCCCGCCTGGGGCTACTTGGACAGGCCCAGACCAGGGGTGTTGCTGCCACCCATGGTCCCCTGAATCCCCAAAGGGCCAGAGCAGGGGTCTTGCTGCCTTTGGGGTCAGTGGTCAACAAGTGTCTCAGGGAGGCAGCGCCAGCACCTTGAGATGCTGACAGGGACCAGGCGGCACCTGACTCTGGTGCTGGTCTCTTCCTGAGGTTCTCCCGGAGTGTTTGATGAGAGCCACAGGGAAGTGCTCAGAGGTGGAACTTCATGCTGGCTCCACCGGGAGCAGCCTCTGACCCTGACTCTTGCCCGTCCCAGCCGCCCTTGGTGTGTCCTTGCACGCTGGAGCACTTGCAAAGCCCTCCAGGAAATAGGAAGGCATGGTGGTGGGCATCCCAGTCCCTGGAGGTCTTGCTTTGACAGGAATTGAGCGAGTGGGACTGTTCTTGCACATGCTGTCCTGCTGGACTGCCTCATCCTCCTGTCGAGCATGGAGGCAGGGCAGCGGAATGAGACATCCCCACGGCTCTTCCCTGGAGACAAGTGTAGCTGTGAGCTGCTTTGCCCGTGGCAAAAGGAATTCAAAGGTGGAACAGGCTGTGCTTTGAAAGGCACCACAAGGTCTTTCCAAGTAAAAAGCATCTTTGGTCTCCAGCCCTGTGACAGTGCCTAAAACTCCACCATCAACTCACCCTTGGGCACAAACACTGTCTCCAGAAGGTCCCTGTGGAAGTCCCACATGTTGGCCCAGGAGTCAGGAGGCTCTGAGCATCCCTGCTGCCTTTCCTGCCCCAGGCTGTGCCCTGACTGTGCCCTGTCTCCCCTCCCCTAGACCATTTTCCCCCACCCACCCCCCGCCAACGCCCCTGCGTGCTGGCTGCCACCAAGCTGCACCCATACACGTGATGGTACGCACAGCCCTGGCCCTCCTCCTGACACTGCTTTTTTGGGGGGCAGGTCACATCTACTCCCAAGCTGAGCCCAAGGCCTGATGTGGGGGGCTGCAGGCTGGATGGTGGAGAGCAGCTCAGGACAGGTGCATGGACTTGTGCTCTTACCAGTTAGCACTGGCGAGGAGAGTGGGACAAGGGAGGGACGGGGGACACGACTTGGGCAGTGAGAAGAAAGGAGGGAGGCCAGAACTTGGGGGTACTTTCCCTACTGTTCAGCAAGGCAAAGGTGCTTCTGACTGAGTTTAGGGGAGACCGGCTCTGTGGGATGGCCCAGAGGGGCTGTCCCAGGAGCCATCGCGCTGAGCAGAGCAGTGACACCCTTGTAGGGAGGAGCCCCCCATCCTGCTCCCAGGTGCCCTCTCTCTCTGCCTGGCCCAGGAGCCAGGTGTGGGGTGTGAGGAAGACACCCCCAGTGCTGGCCCAGGTGCTGCTGTCCGCAATGTTCGGGGGGAATGTCCATGGTACACACAGCTGCTGCAGCCACGTGACGCTGCAAATGAGTATGAAATATGACAACCAGGGCCCTGGTGACTGCGGTGCAGCCTTCTCAAATACTCGGCCCTGTGGCAGGTGCCCTCACGGCTCTCCTGGGAGCAGGCGCCTGAGATTCAGGATGGCCCAGGTGTGCTGTCCTGCACGACACCACCCAGCAATGCCCAACAGCAAGGGGCTGGGTGCGGGACCACCAGTGCCTGCAGCCCGGAGGAGTGGACTCGTCCTGCCTTACATCCGTGCTGGGGGCTTCGGGGACGCTCACATTCAAAACCACACTTTAGGCCAGGCCCAGACCACACTCGAGCTTTATGTTAGTTAACGAGCTCATGAATTTTCAGCATATTTGATGTTTTAATCTATTACAGTTGTTACTTTAGCGCCCACATTGTCTCACCATTGACAGTGGGTGCATCTCCAAGCTGAGTCCTTTGTCAAATATTTTGATTAAAAAATTTACATTTGTCCCTTAAAAATTCACTTTCAGTTCCTATGAAGTTGGTCGGTGATGGGGAACCACAGGCCACAATTCTCCTCTCTCTGGGGATCCTGTGCACCTCCAACGTTCCTGGCTCCTCCTGTTCACGTGACCTTTGCTGGAGACACAGACTTGACCCTACTCTCGAGGGTCAAGGCTAGGAGGCTGCAACCAGGCTCTCCCAAGAACAGCTCGGTGGTCCCACAGGAATGGGCTTCCTGAACAGAACATCCATGCGGGCGCTGGGCCCGTCTTGACCCTAGCAAAGCCCTGTGGTCAGAATAAAGTCAGATCTTACATGAATGACTGTATGTTTTGCAATTCTTACCCTAGGTCTCCATTATCAGAAATAGAAATGCATAGTTTTCTCAACCTTATAAATATGTGCTATTACTGGATGAGAAATAAGGTGCCATACCCCACAGTTAGCTTTAGACAGAGATTACAGGTCTCCCAGAGGACACCCAGTCCGGCTGTAGCAGTCACGGCTTTCTTAGGACAGCCTTTATATGTCCCACATGCTCACCTGTCCTCCGACCTCCGGGTAGAGGGGATGCGTGTGCTCCCAGGTAGACAATTCATGAATATGCACGCATGAGGCAGCGCCTATGGCTCAAAGGAGTAGGGTGCCGGCCCCATATACCAGAGGTGGCGGGTTCAAACCCAGCCCCAGCCAAAATCTGCAAAAAAAAAAAAGAAGAAGAAGAAGAAGAATGTGCACACATGAGAGCCACCAGAGCCACTGAGAAGGCCACTGTCCCAGAACAGCCCACCTTCCGTGACCCCCAAAGTGGCAGCCAGAAGCACAGCGCAGGGCAGATGCCCCTGCTGAGACGCAGGGCTCCCAGTTCCAGGGGGACTTTGCTGGACATGCTTGTGCCTGGCGCTCCACAGCCCCTGGGGCACCAGGAAGCCACTGGCTATAGTTGGACCCAGATGTGCGACCTCTGCCTGCTCAGCACGGGCCTCGTCAGTTTGGTGGGAGCCCCGGCATCCCCAGGCCACGCTGAGCGGATCCTCTGAGAGGGGCCGAGATGCTGGGACGAGTGAAAAGCCACCATGGTTCCTTCTCTCCAGGCGGACATGAGCTGTGCCCGCAGGGGCCAGCAGGGATGTCCAGGTAGCGCAGGCAGCTCCTTCTCTCAGGTGTCCTGCTATAAACACACAGACCAGGGACTTCCAACCAGCCGTGAAAGTGTGTAGAGATCGTTAGTTAAATCATTTTTGAAAGAATTTGAAAGCACAGTAAGCATAGTGTTTATTTCACTCTTTTTTTTTTTGAACAACATAAATTAAGTGTGTCACGGAAATTTAACTGTAGGTTCAGGTGTGCTGTGAGATAAAAAGGTTGAAAATCACTGGCACTGACATTCCCCATCCCCAGGGCAGACTCTCACCATCCACTGGCTCTGGCTCTCTGATGAGGCCTCCGAAGCCTTAGAGCCAAGTTTTTCCAGGTTTGTGTCTTCCAGGAGAAACAAAGGCAGTCTGGCCAGGGAAGGGCCTTCTGTCAGCCTCCGCCCCTAAGGAGTCTGGGCACCGGGCACAGAGGCTGAAGCCACACCTCGCAGGGCAGAGCTTCTGCAAGTTGTCCCTGCCCTGGGGAAAGTCACTGCTTGCCAGAGCTCAGCAGTGCTGCTTCTGACTTGACCTCCTAGGCTCGGCGCCTGTGGCTCAACCGGCTAAGGCACCAGCCACGTACACCTGAGCTGGCGAGTTCGAATCCAGCCCGGACCCGCCAAACAACAATGACGGCTGCAACCAAAAAATAGCCGGGTATGTGGCGGGCGCCTGTAGTCCCAGCTACTTGAGAGGCGGAGGCAGGAGACTCGCTTGAGCCCAGGAATTGGAGGTTGCTGTGAGCTGTGATGCCATGGCACTCTATCGAGGGTGACAGCTTGAGGCTCTGTCTCAAAAAAAAAAAAAAAAGCTGACTTGACCTCCTTTCCTCAGGCATCCAGTTCTGAGGGTGCCCAGCCCTGTCTGGAGGGATCTGGACCCCAAGCTAAGTTTTCATACAGAATGGTGAGCTCACACTCCCAATCCAGAACCCCTGTGATTCTATTTCCATAAAAACTCCAACCAAGATAAGGCTGATGGCTTGCCCAGGTATGCAGGACTCCAGGATTTCGGGATGACATTTTTCAGGTTATCTGCTTATGCAAGCATCACCTGGAGTTTCACTTGGCACCTGCTCGGTGAAGTGTAGGGAGTGTTCGGGAAGCCAGGGCACGGCCAGCGTGCAGTGGGAGTCAGTGCGGCTTCCTTGAAGACCAACGGCTGAGAAGCTAGTTTGCTTTCATTTGTAGTACAGAATTTCATTGTAAGGATAATAAAGAAAATTATCGAAAAGGGAAATATGAACATGCATACGTTTAAAATTCTGTAGCAAATACCAACAAACAAGGTTGCAACAGGGAGACAAACCAGAAAAGTATTTCCATTACATGAAACTGAAGAAGTCAACATTGATTATTTATAGCAAGTTCCTTCAAAACATCTGCCTGCCCTGTGAAGCCACAGAAACCCGTGGGCTCTTTTCCTAGTCTGTATCCCACCGAGTCAAAGTCACTTATTCATGATTCTTCATCCCCTGACGCAATGACGGGAGGAAAGCCCCCAGCTGGGGTCGTGTGGCTCTCACCCTCTTCAGCCCACGGTCTCATTTCCGCCTTTTCTGGGAAGTCCTCCCCTCACCCCGGCTCTCAGAGTAGGGGTTGCCCTGGCTGCCAGCGCCTTCACTGCATACATGAACATTTTATCTTCTCCATCTGCTGGGTCCGCTGTCTCCCGGGGACTCCCATTCTGCCACGGACACTGTTTCTATCTCAGGCTGGGCCCGGGCAGGAGGCGGTACGGAACACATTGTTCACAGAAAGGATGGTGGGTTAATGTGCCTTACATACAGCATGGATTTATTTTTAAAGGAAATACTTAGAGTTTTTTAAAATTCCCTATTTCCCTTGGAGGGTGGAGACAAGTGAAGCGGCGTGAAAGGAGACACGGCAGGAAGAGGGCCTTCCCTTGCAGGGCTTCCCACTTGTCTTTGATCCGATTTGCCCTGTTCTTGGGGCACAATAAGGAATAAGGTTCTCCAGGTTCAGCAGGGACAGTTCTTGCCCCCAAACTGGACTGAGCTATCTCTCCAAAGAAGCTTAATTTGCACACAAAGGACGTGCACTGCTACTGAGTTGCTCACTGTTGCTGTACCTTTCCAATAGACAGACGTAACACACACATACTCGTGTGAGAAAATGCATTACAATGTCATTGTGTGAGAAAATGCATTGTAATGTCATGGGAACGTTTCTAATGCAGATGTAGGATTGTCGGGTCTAGACGTAACTTATTTCATTTCACATTGGTCTCTTTTCTCTTACAATCGTCATCTCTATACAGGTCGCTTTGCCTCCCTGTGTGTGCAAGCACTACACACAAACACACACACACACACACACACACACACACACACACGCATGTGCGCGTGCACGCGTTATTTTCAGAAGGGTTAAGATCGCTTTGCCTCCCTCGAGGAGCAGGATATGTAAACCAGACCTCACTAGGTCCGGGCAGTGCATTAAGGTTGCCCGAAATAATTTACAAGAAGGCGGAGACAGCCAGCATCCCTCGCTGCCCTCCACGCCGTAGATAACTATCTCACCAGACTTCACAGTGTACTCATCAGCATTTTTAAAAACAAGTGGTTACCCGCATGTGCACAAGCGTATTTGCTCGTGAGGGTCACTGTTCACTGTGCCCTCATTTAGCCGGAAGGCAGCCTGCTTTGTGCAGCTGGCCGGCTCTCCTTCCCACTCTCCGCGTGTCCCGGTGACCCACCGTGCGGGCACAGGTGTAGAGCTTGTCTGTGTTTGTTTCTGCAGCTGCACAGAATGCAGAGGATGTTTCATATTTTATTTACCTGCCTCCGACTGGTAGACACGGAAGTGGTTTTCAGTCTTGCTATTCCAAACAGCGCTTCAGGGGATAGTCCTGCGCTCACACCATTTGATCTTTTTGGGAAATTGCCAAATTTCCTTCCGTGGGACTTATATTATTTTGAATTATGTTTCCTAGAGTTGCTGTAATAAAGTACCACAGTCTGGGTGGTTTAAGACAACAGAAATGTGTGTTCCAAGATTCTGGAAGCAGAAGTCCAAAACCGAGCTGTGCACGGGGCTGTGTCCCCTATGAAACCTGCAGGGGACAGAGGCTCCTTCCTTTCCTTTGCTGCTTTAAACTTTGGTGTTTGTGGGCGATTCTTGTGATGACCTGGCTTATAGATCCCTCCCCCTGACCTCTTTCTCCATCATCACACAGTCGTCTTCACCCTGCGTGATTCTCTTCCTACGAGGCCACCTGTTATATAGGATTGGGGCCCGCCCCAGCGACCTCATCTTAACTTTATTATATCTGCAAAGATCCTATTTCCAGGATCTTTCAAAGGTACCAGGATTTAGAATTCCAGTGTATCTTGGGAGGGACTCAGTTCGAGCCACAACACGTCCCTACTGGCAGAGTGTGAGGGCACCTCCTTCCCTGCAGCTGCAACCCACGGAGCAGGTGACCAGACACCCAAAATGTTGTCAGTCTCAGAAGAGAGATGAGGTATACCCTTATAACTTTAATTTGCACCTCTATGAGCGCAGTCCAAGGGCCATTTGCATTTTACTTTTCACTGTGAGCCGGGACTGTTCTAGTTACTAGGTATAGAATCCTGAGCAAAACTGACCAAAATTCCTATCTTCTTTAAACCTATATTCCACTGGAAGAAATAAACAAGAAACAAACAAGTGAATTATATCACAAACCAGAGGTGAAGTGTCCTGTTATCGCAGGAACAAACTCCAACCTGGCAGCCCAAAACAAAACTTACTTTTCTCCTGCAGTTCTAGAGTTTGGAAGGCAGAGGCCAGGCTCACTGGGCTCAAGTCGGGGTGTCGGGGGCCCCTTCTGGAGGCTCTAGGTGAGGATACACCTCCTCATCTTTTTCAGCTTCTAGCGGTTGCTGGCTTGCCTAGCAGGAGGGTGGGGAAGGCCACAGAGGACATAGGACCAAGCGGGCAGGGCCCACTAAACACTGCAGGAAGTTTGTATTTCCACCAGAGTGACGTGGAAACCAGAGGAGGGGATGGATATGGCGCGGGCTATCAGAGGGCATTTTACTCTGAGTTGGGACAGTAACAGGTTAGGTCAGGGCATCAGTGGAGGCTGTTGGAACTATTCCCACAGGACAGGGCAGCTCCCCCCAGGGCACGGTTTGTGGGGCCCAGTGAAAAGGAGAGCGGGGGGCCCTCGTTAGAAAAGTAAGAAGAACGTCAGGACCCCAGCAGCAGAGCGTCAAGGAACCACATGGCTACCTGGGTGCCTGGCCTGTGAGACCAGCCTGGTGGAATGGGCAGTGGTGGGACAGAGCAGATGGACTCAGCGTGAAGGGAGAGTCGGCAGGATGTGCCCGTGAACTGGACGCAGGAAAAGAAACATAAAGGGCAGCTGCGGGGGCTGCGCCCGAGCACCAGAGGGAGCGAGCCAGCACATACAGGCATGCGCAGGTGGGCACGATGGCCGAGTCCACCCAGCACAAGGACAAGCCTGAGGGAGGCCCCTGGGGTTGGGAGTCCAAGCTTTGAGGCTGGAGAGTGCTGGGCTGCAGAGATGGGGGTAGGAAACAAGGGCAGCGCCTGGGCCCCCGGGTTGGGGACAGGAGAAGTGCAGAGAATGAGAAGGGACAGCAGAGCCAAGAGATGTGTGCTGCAGACAGGAGAAGCTGCCATCAGCAGCTCCAAATGCCACCGAATGGAGCAAGATACCCGCAGAGAGGTGGCCACAGGGCTGGGTCGTTGGAGGCCCTGGCTGCAACATTTGGGTACAGGTGGGGAGGGGATAGATCTTTGGAGTTGTTTTGGGGGTAAAAAGGCAGAGAAACAGTGCAGGACCTGGAGGGGCAGACTCGGCTGGGGCTTTGGTCTCTCTGTGGGTTCTCTGTGAGAGGGGCCGTGTGTGTGCTCCCGTGCTGAGGCCAGCAAGCAGCACAGGCTGCTGGGTAGGGGACAGGAATCAGACAAGCTAGCGGCCAGGGGCTGGCACTCTGCTGGCTGCTGCCTTTTCAGCTGTGCTGTGGGTAGCCAGATTACAGGCACCATTCAGCATCTGTCAGCTGCCATCAAGGGCCATCATTATGGCAGAATGACATTCGCTGTGCCAACCAGGTCATTTGTGGGGTTCTGGTGGCCCTGAATGTCACCAAGCCTGGCTGGGCTGGGCCCTTACCTCCAGCACCCCTGGCAATAGCACATAATCTCAATAGAACAAGCTAGAGTGTGAAAAGGGGGTGCCCTCGGCGAGTTCCACGAACCCGCGTTCCTGCACCTTTTTAGTGAGGCTCTTTTTCAACCCCTGACATGTGGATGGAAAGCCCACTCTGAGAACCAGGGTGCCATGGTGGGGATGCCCAGTAGTCCAGAGCCCGCTCACTCATGCTGGGACTGTCTCTGAGGGAAGGGATTCCCGGGCTCCAGGCCCCTGCCCCAACGTGGTTGCCGGTGTGAAACCTGCACCTTGACCTAAAGCCAGCTCCAGGGGTCTTCGTTTAGCACCTTGTGCCCGGGGATCTTAACCAGGGGCAGGGAAAGAGCAGCAGGCGAGACCCTGCTCCCTGAGGGCTGGTGGCTTACCCGGAGAGGTGCCCACCTGTCGCCACCTGGCAGGTGTAGTGTGTTCAGGCTGCCTGGTATGGACAGAGATGCTCTGGGTGACCAGGGAAGGGGCAGGTGTCCAGGACTGACAAGGTGGAGAGCACTTCTTATAGCCGCTGGTCATTCTTTACTGACTAGGACTTCTGACACCACAGAGCCCCTTCCTTTTCTCCCCCAAGGCCTGAGGGGGGAAGAGAAAGAGGACCCAGAAGGGAGCAGAGGCTGAAGCCAACCTCCTACTGTGCCCAGAGGCATCCCAACCCCTGCCTCTAAGTCTGGAATCACTAAGGGTGATTTCTCTGAGCACAGAGGTTACAGAGGCCACAGAGGCCCCTAATGTGGGGCAGGCAAGGTCTGAGGACAGAAAGATTGTGTCAAGACGGGAAGAAAGAAGCCCAAAGCTGCAGCACACCCTTGGATGTGAAGCAGCCTGTGTGCCCAGCACACGACGTGGAGGGTGCGTGCAGTCCCATGTCCAGGCCTGAGTGCCAGCTCGGACTGGGAATTCCACAGCAGTGTCAAGTGGGGGGACTTGATGTCAGGTCCCTGTCCCCTGGTTCTGGGCCATAGGTACTGAACTGAGGGAGCAAACGAGCAGAGCGAGCAGGTGAAGTGCCAAAGTTTACTACAGCATGGAATGTTCTGGAGAAGGAATGGGTCTACCCCCGAGAACAGAGGGGACCCTCACTTAAAAGGCAGAGTAAAGAAAGCACAGTACATGTTCAAAATTGGTAGAGTTACTGCTCCAACGAGGAACAGCAGCCCAGGGTCAGGGTCTGTCCTTTTATGCTAATCCCTAATAATAGGCTGGTCTCGGTGTGGAATATTCATGACTTTTCTGAGAAAGGGGTGGAGAGTTCCCAGAACTAGGACTCCTCCCCTTTCCTGTCCTTATAAGGCAGTTTCTGGGGGCTGCCATGGCCTTTGTAACTGTCCAGGAGCTGGAGGGTGTGATTTTACTGTAACGGTGAGGGCAGGTCCCCTGAGGACACAGTCACCTTGCATGTATGCGGGTTCCAAAGACGTTCTTTTGTGGCCTTGAATGCATCTCCACTTTGAGGTTTCTCTGCCTCTTTCTGGTTGGTCAGTCCTCAGAAGCCCCTTGACGTGTCACCTGTTCCTTCTGGGAAGCTCCTTCTGGTCAGTTTGTTCCTTTTATTGGAGGCAAAGCATCTCGTAGTGCTGCCTGCCCCACTCTATCTTTTCCCCATCTAATAGCCAGGACAGCCCCGGGGTGCTATTCAGGGCCGGACTGCTCTTCTGAGATGGCCACTAACACTTTCTCATTTCCCTGATGACTAGCCCTTGGACTGCCGGGTGGGGGGGAACTTCCCACCTTCTGCCCCCATGTGGTGTCCCCACTCAGATCCGGCGGCCCCACCCGGCATGAAGCATATTCTAGAGCTACGGGGATTAGAGCACACGGTGCTGGTAATGAAGAGGCAGCTGGAACCCTGCGTGGGAAAGGCATTCGGAAGCGGCCTCGGGCAATTCAGAAGTGAGCATGTAATAAATAATATAATAAAGTGGGGTTTTATTATATGTCCACGAGACATATTGGGCTCACTCAGTAGGATGGGACAAACCGGCTTGCCATAGTGGGGAACTGTGTCCCTACCTTGCTCCTTACACCAAATAAATTTCATGAGAATAAAGATTTAATTATAAAAAATGGAAACATAAACTTACTAGAAGAAAATATGAACTTTCTTTGGTGATAATCTTAAAGTAGAGAGGGTCTAAAATCAAGAATCAATAAAAGATGGAAAATACTGTCATACAAATTAAATACTTTCGCATGGTAGAAAAAGTCAGAAGTTCAATAGTAAACTAAGAGTAACATATTTCAACGTATACAACATAAGGTTAGTTTCCTCGGCATTTAAATCTTCCTAGAAATCATTAGGAAAGGACCAAAATAGGCCAAGGAAACGCACGTTTGACAGAAAAAGACAGACAAATGGCTTTTAAATGCCAAAGAAAGGCCTTGATCGTTATGTTGGAAACATAAACTTGCAGGGTTCTGTGGCGGCTGACGTGCTGGTCTTGCCTCAGGGGACGGTCACACGAGAGCTCTGAGAAGTTCCTGCACGTGCCCGTGTGCAGAGACGGGAAGCTATGTGCTGCAGCGTTTGGCTGCAAAATACTAGAACCAGCTCAGGTGTTCATCAGCGGTAAATGGGCCAGATACATCACAGCACAGCACTCACACGGCTCAGCGTGCAGCCGGGCAGGGAGGGCCGCAGGTCTGTCAGAGCCCCGAGTGCAGGTGAAAAAGGAAGGGAAGAGGCCGAGCGTGGAATGTGTCCCAGGCGGGTGCCTGCAGGAGGAGTGTGTGATACGGGAGTGCGTGTGTGTAGACACATGTGTGTAGATGTGTGCACACGTGTGTGCTATCTGTGTACACATGAACACACAGTGCGTACATGTTCATGTGTGTGCTTGTGTGTGTACACTCACAGGAAGAGAGAGCTGAGTATACACCTATCTACAGTCCCCAGCTTTGAACTGTGGCAGCCGTCTCCTTGTGGGGACGGACTCAGGAGGAGAGGGTGATGTGGGGCCAGCTCATCCCACACACCCTCCCACGTACTGGGAGAACTTCATACCACACGCGTGCATCGCCTGGGCAAAAATAAAGGAAAGAAGACTTGCACGCCCGCTGTGACCTTGCATTCTACTAGAGAAGCAGGCAGAGCCATACCTGACTGGGAGGTGAGTCGGTTTGCTCGTGTGCTGAGAACATCATAACTGCCAAGTCTCCAGGTAGAGGAGGAAGAAAACAATTCCACCAGTTGTGGGAGACCCCTCGGAGGGAGCACCCTGGAGGGCTGGGTGTGGCCACGGCGCCTGGCTCTGGCTGGGCAGTGCCCCAAGCTGGGCCCAGATGCTCCCTTACTCGGCAGGCTGCTGGCTCCACACAAATCAGCTTGGTAGACTGCCCCAGAGGGAACCAGGCAGCCACCACTACCAGATGCATCCTGTGACATCCCAGGGGCAGAGCCCCACGGCCCTGGCCCCACTTCATTTGGAGGGGACCCAGTTGCTTCCCTGGTGCTCCTTCCTGGGGCATTTCCTGTTCATGCTGATCGAAGGGGCTGTCACATCAGAAGTGTGGCCGTCTAGGCCAAGGCCCGGGCCTGGGAGGAAAGAGGCCATGTGTTCAGCAAAGTGTGAAGGCAAGTGGAGGCTGCCTGGAGTTTAGAGAGGGGCAGACAGCCTGGTGACACTGCCCGTCCGCAGCACCTGGGCATGTGTGGGGACTGGCTGGTGGAATAATGCAGGGCAACATCCACAGGTGTGGGCAGCAGAGTGAGGAGCCCAGTGAGTATCTGCCCCTGCGAGGGGATGGGCCCTGAGCAGAGGCACCTGAGAGGCACCTTGGCCGTGCACCACCAGAGCAGACCCTGCTGCCCCAAATTCCCTCTGCACAATGTGTCATCCTCCGGTCCCACAGCCACAGACTCCACACTGAGCTCTGAAAAATCAATTTCAGTGGAAACTTGACTAAGTATAAAGCGTTTTCATTTCCTCCCCTCTCATGCTACCAAATTTGCCTGACAGATAATTCAAGGAGCTGTTTTCTTCTGCTGTGGGAGAGCTGAGACTGCCTGGAAAGCAAAGCACGTTGGTGGAGGTCAAGGTAAGAAACCCCACTGACCACGAAACCGCGATGCCTGTGGCAGGCTTAACCCCACCCCAGCCGGCTGGAGGGGCCCCATAGAGGGCACTGTCTGCAGGCTTCACCCACCCCAGCCGGGTGGAGGGGCCCATTGAGAGCACTGTCTGCAGGCTTCACCCACCCCAGCTGGCTGGAGGGGCCCATGGAGAGCACTGTCTGCTAAAGGAATAAATGCTCCGTGTTGCAGCAGATGGGGACAGATCACCCTGCACCTGCTAAGAGAATCGAGCTGTTCGATCAATACCCTCCCTGTGACCAAGCGCAGTGTCTTACATAAACTGACAGTGGTCGCCCTGCGCATGGATTCTGGGCTGGGCAAATAGACCCTGCAGGCGCTCATCTGAAAATGGTCTGGCAAGGCAGACTGGCCAAGGGGCTTTGGCTTTGCCCGCCTCAGCTCAGCCCAGCCAGGGACAGGGAAGATTCATGGGGGGATTTTGTTATAACTCCATTCCCATTTCCAGAAAAAAAATGAGTCTTATCCAAAATCCTTACCTCCACATCCATCCAGAGACAGATTGGCTGGGAAAAAATATTCATCAGGGCACCTTGGATGGCCTTGACCACTGCCTGGCCAGACAGCAACCCCCACATGGCCCAGCACTGCTGGTAGGGAGAGAAAATTCTGTTACCGAAACCCAGGAGCCCCTGGACACAGCAGCCACAGGCTGTTGGTGACACAGGCATAACCCATTGCTGGTCTGTCCCATTGTTCCTCGGGCAAGATTTGTCTGAAGAGTGGAAGTCAAGGAGCCCCAAACCCTTAGAGAGGAGGCCCCTCCCCTCATTCCAAGGCAGGACGGGAGTCGGGCTGAGCCCATCTGTGGACACAGGGGACAGAAGCAGCCATTTAGAGTAAAGAGCGAGATGGACAAACCAGCATGGTTCAGGGTGAACCCCAAGTGCAGAGTGCAGATTCAGGAGACGGTGGCAGGGGCTAACACTCAGATCTTGGTTGTGGGGATGACGTCACAAGGGATGAGGCCTTGAGCAAGCGGCCACCTGCAGCCTCAGAGGGAGCCGGCGCCACCGTGGCTGTCATCTCTGGATCCGTCTGCTTATTCAGCAAGCGTCTGGGAGCCCAGGTCCAGATCCCAGGCACCGTCCATGCGCGGGGGCCCAAGGCTGACCAAGTCACAGATGGTTCTGACACCACAGCTGGTAGATGCTCCAACATACAGTGGACATCAGCATGGTGGGGTCTCCTCCCCAGCCCGCCGTTCTGATTCAAAGCAGCTTTGCAGTTAGCTTTAATATTTTAAGCTAAACGGCCCAGTGTGTGCCCCTGCTCTGCCATTGCGTGCCCTGGGTCTGCCAGCTTGTGCCCTCTCACCCTGTGCTGCAAACTCCAGACAGGACTCCAGACGGCCCTTCCCTCGTGCCTGCTGCAGTGCTGGGTCCGTCACGCCGTGTCCTGGATGCAGGAGGTTGTCAGACCCCCGAAGGACAGACACCCAGGACAGTGCGGGGAGAAAGCCAGTGTCCAGGCGTGTCTGGTGCCTTTCCTCCACTTGGCCATCTGCAGCCTTCAGGTCTTGGGATGCAGGTTTTCCCTCAGTTTCAAGGACAACAGGCAGACCCGAGACTAAATGAGTTCGTATCTATAAACCCTTTAAGAAGGGCCCGGGGCACGGTAACCACTGTGCAAGTGTTACTTTATATCATAATAATGGTCATCGTTATGAGTTGAAGAAAGGGAATTTTGAACAGTACCCAGCATAATTCGGCACACAGAGCAGGTGCTTAAAGAGCAGCTGTTTGTTCGGGCCACTGTGAGCGGGGGAGGGAGCGGCTGCTTATTCATCAATGATGATTAACTTCCACTCCAGCAGGGGCCACAGCAGACCGACTTTTCCTCCTTCTCACCTCCCTCCCATGTACCTTCTTCCCACAGTGCCACAGTGGCCCTCTCCCACTCTGTGGCTGAGCCTGTGTCCGCTCTCCCCGATCCTGGGCAGGCTCTGTGCTGCCTCCACCAGTAGGATACAGAAGAGGAGAAGTGACGCATGTGACTTCCAAGGCTACTCCCCAGAATGTCACGCACTTTCCTGTTCTATTGGATGACCTCCCGTGGCACACACAGCTATGCTGGGAAGAAGCCAGGCAGCCACCCGGAGAGGCCAGGCCAAGGTGCTGTGGCCGGCAGCCGCCACGGTGGCACCAGCCCACGGCCAACAGCAGCAGGCCAAGTGTGAGGGCTGAGTCCCACGTGTGTCCAGCCACCTGCTGTCAGCCTTCCAGCTGCCCCAGCTGACACTTTATGAAGCAGAAACGAACTGACCCTCCTGGACTCTGCTAGGACCACAGACTTGACAGGAAAAGCAGCGGTGGCCTGGAGGTGCTCAGTTTGGGGTGACTTGTTATGTGATGCAGGTATGGAAGAGACTGTAGATCCCCAATGGGGCCAAAACCTAACACGTGACACTGGCTTTGAGGCCCCGGTAAGAGGAAACCAGAGAAGCCCTGAGGGGACTTTTTGTTAAAGCAAAGGGGGGACTTGTCTGGGGATGCCTGAAGGGCCACGAAGAAGCTGACAATAAGAATGGGTGTGGGTAGTGAAGGTGTGTCAGAGCCCTTGGGGAATGAGACCCTTCTCCCGTGCTGGCATAAAGTTTGGGGCCACTGTGACCTGGGGTTTTGATACAGGGTTCCCCCATTCAGGGTTGAACAGGGACTCCCCCATTTCCTAGGCCTGGGCAATTTCATGAAGGAAATGTCCTAACATTTTGCACCATTGGAAGGGATCGTATCCATTCGTTTGTTAGACTTTCCATACCCCATCCAGAGACTTCCAACTTGGGTTTCCCCCTTTGCCGGAAGCTCTGGTGCTTTTTTTTTTTTTTTTAATAATTTTATTAAATCATAATTGTGTACATTGGTGCAATCATAGGGCAGAATGTGCTTCATATACAATCAGAAACATTTTGATCGTACTGTGAGAGCTAGCCCTCATAGCATTTTCTTAATCACTATATAAAGACATTGATACTCTACATTTAATAAGTTTCACCAGTACCCTACTAAGATGCACCGTAGGTGTGATCCCACCAATTGCCCTCCCTCCACCCATCCTCCCCCTTCCCCTATCCTCCCTTTCCCTTTTCCCTGTATTCTTGTGCTATAATTGGGTTTTAGCCTTCATATGAAAGCTATAAATTAGCTCTATATTATCTACTTGTGAATTAATGGGCACTTAGGTCAATCCTACATATTTGGACTTGTGAATAGTACTGTGATAAATTTTTGAGCACAGGTGTCTATTTAATAAAATACTTCTTTTTCAATTAGGTAGCTACCCAGTAGTGTGATTACTGGATCAAATGATAAGTCTACATTTAGTTCCTTGAGAAATCCTCATATTTTTTTTTTAATTGTTTTTTTATTGAGTCATAACTGTGTACAATGATTCAGGCTTGGAGTACAGTGTGCGGGCTTCCCATACAATCGGAGATATTTTTATCCACCTGATTAATGTAACATTCATGATATTTTCTCATTTACTATGTGAAAACAATTGGGGAGAGATGATAAAGGGTGAGATCACACTTGTGCTGCATATGTGAAGGGTCAGGAGAAATCTTCTAAATCATCATAGGTAATTTTAAAATAAGTGTTACATCGGGGGAAAAACTTTTAAATACATTAACAGATTCCTGTCGCAGTGAGAATAAAAGATATGTTTTTAATTTGTGTGCGACGCGTTGTCTCCTTTATCTTTCTCTACGCCCGTGTATTTTTGTTGTTAGGCAAACAAGAACACAAATGCACACATGTGCAAACAGACGCACTTAACCATGAACAACTCCCTTGTATTTGAATTGTTCAAATGTCCATGTTAGTTATTTTAAATGTACTCTAATTTTAGATTCCTTTCATACATGTCCAGTGGAGAGACCTATTATTGTTATTATTTTTAATTTCCTGCATCAGATCTAGGTCTTTGATGAATAGCACAGACAACCCCAGAATTGTAGGACGGGCTTGACAGTTCTTCAATAAAGGGCTGTGTGGTTTTTTTGTCACTGTCTTCCTTCCAGTGACAGCTGCTTTGTTCTTCTCTAGTCAGATTTTCTAGTTAACACATCAAAAGTGTATCTGTGTACGCGAAGTACAAGGAAAACAGTTCAAAGAGGTAAGAGATTCACTTTTAACTCTTCGCCACATTTTCCCCACACATGTCACAAAAGACATCTCGTAGGGAGGTTCTGGAACAAGGTGAGGAGTTCAGAATGGAGCCCAGGGATGCATGTGGGGGCTCGCACTTCAGAAGGAGAGTTGGCCAGGCAGTCCTGAGGGGACCCCGAACTCGGGAGAGCTCATCTAGTATAGAGAATTTGCTTTTTCTCAAGGCAAAAAAGCTCAAGGGCTAAATGTAACTACTTACATTCAACTTATTGCTGAAGACTAGTTTCTTCTTGGTGGCCCATGAGGGCATGCCACGGTGACAGTATCTGCCTGCTTCATGCACATAGCTCCGGTACTGTGGCTGTCATCTGTGCCAGCAAGAACTCTTGTCCACACAGGAGAACTGAGGCTGGCCACCACCTCCATGCCAGCAAATGTCCCTGGGGGTGAGACTCCAAGATCTTTTTAACTGAGGTGACTAAACCTGAATTGGTAGTGAACTATTAAAACTCCAGGACGGTGTCCCCTGGACCCTAGCTCCCTCTTACAGCTCTCTTATGGTGTCTGCTGAGTGCGGAATGCGACAATAAAAAACAGGGTAGGTAGAAGGCAGCCTCCCTTCTCCTCCCGCCCACAGACCATCGAGTGAGGGGATGTCTAGAAAGAAACTTCCTCTAGTAAGTCAGGGTCAGATAGGCCTGCACTGCATTCTACCACGTATACGGTTTTAGTATTCTCAGCGAAGCAAAAGCAAGAAATGTTTATTTTAAACAATGTTTACATTTGATCTTTAGACAAAGCATCAGAGTAGTCCTTATGAGAAAAGTAGGAACTTGGTTAAACTTTGTTAGGCTTACTTTCTAGTCGAGCGAGGTTTTCCAGTTGGAGTTATGTAAGTTTTTCAGTACTTAGGGGCTTTGAAAGTCTTAAGCAAGCCCAGGCAGAAGCTGAACACCCAGCAAGCAAAACAAAACAGCCCTGCCGTCCCGAGTGTCTGTCTGTGGTGCTCCGGGTACCGCCTGAGGCATGGAGCCAGGACGGTGACAGGGAAGGGAAATGGTCTAGTGGCAGACGGCCTGAAGTCAGCTGGGTCAGCCATGTGGCTCAACTATTGTAAGTTTTGGTTCTCTCATCTGAAAGTGGGGACTCTAATAATCTCATGCACCAACAACTGGTGGAGGGGGAGTGTTATTGCCTGTAAAGCACTCCGCACAGGCGAGGCAGGTGGCCTGAATCTTACACGAGACTGAAAGGGACAAACAAGATCACGGACCAGCGTCTCCACAGGCCTGGGGCATAATGAGTATCTGTTGGGTGCCAAAGATGACCCAAATAGAGGGCTTCAGCAGGGCATCTACTTTGGAATCAGTAATAAGAAGTAAAAAGTTTTAGCCTTTGAGGATTTTATTTTCCTTTATGCTATGCAGTCTGCAACCTGGAATGTTACAGTCTTTATAATTTCTCTATCTTATTAATTTTCAATTATTTAAGAACACAAAAATGATATGCTTATTACCAAACATGAGATCACATCGTGGACATTTGAAACAATAATGATTCAAACACACATTCAATGTCAATAGGAAAGCTAACAGGAGAGAAAACGCCTGCATTTTTTTAAGATACAAAGCTGTGAAACAGAACATTTTTCTCTGTTTCAGGCACCTAGTCTGTAAATTGTTTTTCTTTAAAAATCATGGTGGTAGAATAGATAATTGTGAGAGATTCAGCCTTTAAAAATCTCAAAATATGATTATTCTGCAAAATAAATATATATTTTTTATTCCATAGTGCAACTTTTGAATGTATTACAATTAATAGCAATGCTGTTTGGTTCTTGGATCCTCTGCCAAATTCTACCCTTATTATTCTCAAATGATTTTTTCTAATATTTTGTTTTGTATAGTATTTGCCTCCCCTCCCTGCAGCATGGTGTTTTTAGCTGTCAGTGGTTCCCAACTCACTAGTCTTCAAAATTACCTAAGAAACTACAAAATAATCCCCACCACCTACTCCATAACTCCTAGGGAAATGGTAACTGCCTCAGAATCACTCACAGGGCTTGTTTGGGTGAGTCTCAGTAGGTCTGGGGAGGGGCCCCACGATCCTAAATTTTTAGCAAGTTCCATACTTTGGGAACCACTGTTCTAGATCCTTATATTCTGGTGAACTTCAGTTTTTTTTAACCCTTCCTTCCCACCGTCAAGGTGATTCTGGTGTTTAGCCAGGTTTGGGAACCGTGTTCTGGTAACACCTTTCACAGCATAGTAGCTGCCCCATGTCACTGGCAGGGGCCCGAGCCAGGTAGTAGGAAGCCTTCAACGTACCTTTGAGTTTGTTGTTTGAGCTGTGTTTGCCTTCTCAGGCATCTGAATATGTGTCGGGCAGAGGGAGTGTAGAAAGGTAAGGACTCTAGGATCTTGGAGGACTGCTGAGGCTGTGCTTTCCAAAATCATTTTGAGAAGGTGTCACAATGAAATAGAATCAGCCTGTACGAGCACAGCGCACAGCTTAGTGAGAAGGCAGGAAGTGAGGGCCTTTCTCAGCATAGTTAACTCTGAAAAGACGGAGAATTGCGCAGAAGGTGGATTCCAGGCCCGGCTTCATCATCGACTAACTGCACAAGTCCCGATCTCTCTTGGCCTTGGTTTCACGGACAGTCTCTCATCTCTTGGGTTGACCTCTGTGATTATTCGACTGTCTCCCACATTGCACTGTGTCCTATTCAATACTCTATCTCGGGCCCAGAGTACAGAGCCTAGCTCACAAAAGTTTATTAAATGAATGGCTGAAGTAAATGATCACATTTCCTTCCGATACTCCACCCAACTACTTGGCTCAGACTGGACATTCTACAAATATGTGCTGAGTGAACTAATGAATGAACATCTATGTCAGAGGTGGGGCCCAACGCAAGTTCGGTAGGTCTTCTGAAGTTCACCAGAATGGTAGGATCTAGAACAGTGGTTCCCAAAGAATGGAACTTGCTAAAAATTTAGGATCGTGGGGCCCCTCCCCAGACCAACTCATCTGGGGGAGAAATGTCTATTTTTTAAAAGTTCATGTAGTAATTAGGTACTGGGGAATTTCATATACAAAAAAATCTCCAAGCGTCCTAACATTGGAGGAGACCATTCTTATCAAGATGTATACATTTCTTCATGATTAGAATGTTTAATTTGAAAGTTCAATTCTCTATGAAATTTGCCTAAAAGCAAGTATAGGAGAAATATAAGTGCATTTTATTATAAGAAAATTATCTATCAAAAAGAAGTTATATATAATATTTTCTTAAATTTAAAAACACTTGAAGAATTCCTCTCTCTTATTATTATTTGGACTCACTGCTTTAAATGACAAACTCAATTGTGAAAAGCTGAGCAAGGCTAAAAAATTAGGGTTTTAATGAAGTAAAATTAAGTGGAACATTTTGAAATGTCAAAGATGAATAGTTATGTTATACTAAGGTGACTCAATGCTTTAAATAAAGACAAAGCCTGTAAAATGTTAAGAGTGTGGGCATCTATGTTTGTGAGAAGTTGGTATCTAGTCCAAAATTTCCCAGATAAAGATGAAAAGTGTCATTTATTTCTATTCCTAAAAGGAAGAATAAAATGTTTATATCCATAGCTATACTGCCACTATGATTATTTTTAACTTTTAGGCTCCTCTCACTATATTCCTCCTTCTAGGGAAGATACCACTGTATGGTGTCCAGAAAATAGCAGCCCATGAGCTTATTGAATGTAATGAGAATAATGCAATGAGTTGCTAGTGACAGGTGGCAGATAGGAGGCCATATGTTTCCATTCTCCGTACCTAAACTCATGGCAGACCTGGGATGTCGATAGTGGCTCACTTTCCTAACATCCTGCCAATGAGATATAACATGTCATTGTCTTAAAAAAATACATTTTTATTAACCAAAAGGGATGGAAGAGACCATGATTGATCAGCATTGGCAAGTGGAATTAAATCTATTTGCTATAACTGAATTCATCTATTCCTCTCATTTTATAGTTGATAGTTTAGATTCCAGAGCATAAGGAATAGAAAGGACCAGCGTGGATGAAGTCTCTGGATCAGGCATTTTAGAGTCTATTCATTCACATTGGATCAAAGAAAATAGCGTAAAGTGAGATAAATTTACTTGGGGGGCCTTCTTTTCCTGTTCCCAGTTTCCAGGCATGCTTGCCTTCCTGGTGAGCTTGACATTTGGTGTACTGCAGTCTGCCACCCCATACAGGGCTATCTACCCCAGAAGTGCCTCAATTCCCCTTATATGCTTTCCAAATCAAAATTACCATTTCCCTATCCACTAGCTGCCAAGAATGTGTGCATTACTGGTAAGTCCATCCCAACAGTCCCTGAATTGTATTCCAATGAATACCAGTCCGGCAAGAAAAACATAAATGAGTTTCAAGGTTAAATATATATATAGAAAATACTTTAAAGACCTTCCTGGAGATTTTCAACAAATATTAGCTCTGAAAAGTCCTGGGGCAAGGAACGAGTTTAATATTTTAAACCATTTCCTATTTTAAAAGGTAGCCTGATAAGTCAAAAGACAATGATTGAAATATGGACTCTAATGATTGGAATAAAGACATCGTATGATTAGGGGATATTTCTGTATCTCTCCCCTTTTAGGATTTTTTTTTGTCTTATTTTAGAAACTCTCATTTGAAAGGTTGCCCTTTCCTATTCATCTTCAGATTGCCTAACTCTTTAAGAAAGGGAACAAATCCTTGGCTGTGCTTTGGGGGTGACATGAGGCTGAGAGGTCCAGACAAGGAATTCTTTTCAATTAGGAGCAATATAAGAAGCATTTGGGGCATGAAATTAACATTGTGGTTTATTACTAATGATGTCTATTAATAACCCTCAGTATCTCTCTTAAACATTTTTGCCTGGTATTTCTAGTAGTGCAGGAAAGTGAAAAGTCTTAAAAATGTAGAGAATTTATAGCAGTGTAGAAAGTAATATTTCACAGGGTAGGTAAATATAGTAATTTTCAATTCTAAAAACTGCCTTAAAAGGTTTATGGAAGCATCCAATGCATATAAATCTTTAACACCCGGTCTGGCACCAATAAATATTTCCTATTAAAAAATAACAGAAAAGAGCAATTTCTTTTCACATTTATTTGAGACTGGGTTTGTATATATCTGGGATGTGTCTATGGCAGACTGATTTAACATTTTGATAAAAGTAGCCTCCTCTGTAACTTATATGCTGCCCAAATGGTCAAACTAGTCTGGTTGTCAAAATGTGTCAGAATTTTCTATTAAGTAGCAGGCAATATTTATTAAGTCCTTACTGTGTTAAGGTTTGCTCTAAACTTTTCTGCATTTACTATATCATTTCATTTCCATAACATCCTTAAGAAGTAAACACGGGTATTATTACAGTTTCCAAATAAGGACACTGATGTTTAAAGCAAAATTAAGTAGCAAAGATCACAGAGACAGCAAATGGTGGAAAATATTTGGGCATCTTTCAAAATGAGTGAGCTTCAGTTTATTTTTTACGTGGAATCACTATAGAGATGGTCTATTTTAAATGTATCTTTAATAAATAAGAATAATAACAACTACAAAGGGGTATAATCTTGGTCCAGATGACCCAGCCAGGGGCCAGACTCAGGTCTTTCATCCAGCATGCACAGTTTATTCAAGGATCTTGGGACTAACTGCAGATTACAGTCTATAAACACGAGATTAACCCTAATTAAACATATCTCCAATCTGGTTGGAGCAGATTGTATTTTCCATAATGAATGGATCTGTATCTATATATTCCATCCCACATTCTCTTTTTCCAAAATCATGTGGACACTGTTCCCTCAAGAGATGGGGTCTTGTTCTCCTACTTTGAAACTAGTTAGACTTTTTTTTTCACTTGTAAAATTATTTATGTATTTAATTTTATATATGTAAGGTGTACATCACGATATTTTTGATATACTATATATAGAGTGAAATAGTTAATTATCAGCAAGCAACATGTCCATTATCTCACAGTTGACCTTTTGTGTGTGGTAAAAGCACCTAAAATCCACTCTCCAGCAAACTTCCAGTATACAATATTATTAATTATAGTCTTCGTGCTCTACATTTGATCTCCAGATTTGATCATCCTATGTAAGTGCGACTTTTTGCTTTGACCTACATCTCCCTGTTTCCTCCGCCCTGTTCCCTGCCAAACTCCTGTAACTACCATTCTGTATGCTATTTTGGCATATTAGACCTTTTTTAGATTCTACACGTGTGTTTAAGATCATGCAGTATTTTTCTTTCTGTGTCTGGGTTATTTCACTTGGTATAAGGTCTTACAGGTTCGTCCATGGATCACAAATGGCAAGACCTCTTTTATTAGCCATGAATAATATTTCATTGTGTATATGTACCACAATTTCTTTTTCATTCATCTGTCTTGATGGACACTTGGTTTGTGTCCATATCTTGGCTATGTGATGAATGATTCTGCAGTGAATGTGGGAGTGCAGAGATCTCTATGAGGGGCTGATGTCATTTCCTTGTTATAGATACCCAACAGAGGAATTTCTAGGTCATTTGGTAGTTTTATTTTTAATTTTTTGAGGATCCTACATACTGTTTTCCATGATGGGTGTACCAGTTGACATTTCTACCAACAATGTACGAGACTTCCCTTTCTCCACACTCCACTCATAATTATAATTATGAGTGATATAATTTTTGATAACATTTGTCCTAACAGGTGTAAGAGGCAATCTCATTACAGTCTTGATATACATTTCCCTGATGATTAGTGATGTTGAATACTTTTTCATATACCTGTTGCCTTTGTATGTCTTCTGTGGAGAAATGGCTGTTCAGGTCCTTTGCACAGTTAATTGGGTAATTATTATTATTTTTTTGCTATCCAGTTTTCTGAGCTTTTGATATATTTTGATATTAACTCCTTATCAGATGTATGATTTGCCAGAGTTTTCTCCCAATCAATAGGCTGCCTTTTCACTTTATCGATTGTTTTCTGTGCTGTGCAGAAACTTTCCAGTTTGGTGTAGTCCCACTTGTTTATTTTTACCTCTGTTTCTGAGTTTTTGGTGTGATATCCCAAAAACACCCATGTTAAAGAGGTTTACTCTTTTTTTTTTTTTTCAGGAGTTTTGTGGTTTCAGGTGTCACATTTAGGTCTTTAATCCATTTTGAGTTGATTTTTTCTTTATGGTATAAGATAAGGGTCTAATTTCATTCTTTTACATGTGGATATTCCCAGCACCATTTATTGAAGAGAGTGATGTTTAAAAACTGGGTGGCCTTTGTAACTCAACCAATAGAATTTGGCAGAACTTATATTGGGTGGTTTATAAGTTAGTTCATAAGAAGTGATGTGGCTTCTGTGTGGTCCTTGCTCCTTTTCAAGACTCTTGCCTCTGGAACCCAGAATACATATTGCAAGGAAGCCCAAGACGCATGGAATAGCCATGTGTAGGAATCCCAGCTAACAGACCAATCTGAAATCTTAGCCAACATTTATAACCAGTGAGCCATTAGATAATTCTCTCCCTCAGCCATTGAGTTTTCCTTCTGATGTCTCAGAAATCATGGATCAGAGACAAGCTATCTCTCCGATGCCTTCTTTGGAGTCTGTGAGCACAATACCTGAGAGTCTGGTGCCAGTAAGTTTTTTTTTTTGTAGAGACAGAGTCTCACTTTATCGCCCTCTGTAGAGTGCTGTGGCATCACACAGCTCACGGCAACATCTAACTCCTGGGCTTAGGTGATTCTCTTGCCTCAGCCTCCCGAGTAGCTGATGCCAGTAAGTTTTTGAGTAATTTGGTATCTAGGCACAGTAACAGGAATGTACTTTGGTAGCAGAAGTGAGCATAACAGCAATCTAAAATATAATGAAAATGGCTTAGGAACTAAGCAGGTGAAACTGAAAGATAAAGACATTAGTGGATACCTAACGGGTCTCCAGGGGGATGTTGATTAGAATGTAAAGGTGGCAGAAGTCTGAGGCCTTCAGAAAAGCTGTAGGTGAGGTCTTAATAAAAGAGGTGACAATGACACTGGAAGCTGAAAGTTAGGGACCCTTGCTATGTGACGGTGGAAAATTCATCAACACTGTCACCTGCAGGAATAGGGGGAATAGGAAATGTACCTGGAGAACTTGTTCAGTGTTCAAGTGAAATTCAGAGGAAACAGGAGGGAGCCACGCCTTGCCAAGCATAAAAGTAAAAATGTCTCTCCTTTCAGACTCTCTAAGATTCTCAACTTTGAAAATGTTTTCAGGTGGAAACCAAATCCAGAGTACTGTCAGGAAAACAGTTTATAATGATGAAACCAACAGTCTGGCTGTAAAGCCCTTTGTTAAGGGCTTGGAAAGGTTTAAGATGGTACTTCAAAACAAACAATAGGGCTTTTGAGAATATTAAAGGCATTGTTTTACACCAGCCTTACAGAAAGATCAATATGGAGAAATGCTTATCCTGAAGAGATTTGTAGCTCTTGTCTAATGTCATATGAATTAGTTCATAAGAAATATACAACACTTTTAAAAGAGTTATATCAGGTCAGAAGTAAAAGGACAAAGACAATACAAAGTGAAAGAGATCTGTGGGTTCTATGAACAACTGCTACCACGTGCTACATTTTATGGAAAAAAAGTGTAACTCAGAGCATGAAATCTAATGAAGAACTCAGATGGAAAATTCCCAGGACAAAACTCTTATCAATGGGATGGCAATATACACTTGTTTGAATTTTAGAACTGCTGCGGAACATTAATGACAACATGTCTCCCCTGTCTTCCCTTTATAATAAAGGTTGTCCTCAGTCGGTATTTTATGCCTATCCCACCACTGAATGTTGGGTGTTTCTGGAATAGGTAACTTACCTCTGTGCTTTACAGTCTTAAGACATAGGAGAACAGAGTTGAGGGGCTATGTTTAAGGAAGGTGTATCAGGGGAGACAAATTCACACCTGGATTTGAGCTGATTCTGGTGACAAGATGCTGGACTTTAAGCTGATACTGCAATAAGCCTTGAAGGTTTTGGGAGAGGAATGGTATATTTTGCATGTGCTAGGGTTGTGAATTACTGTGGCCAGAAGCAAACTGTGGCAGATGGCATTTCCAAAGTTGGCCATACAAATATACACCCCATGTGCATGCTATTCTTACAATGTGATAATGACATTTCTTTGTTCCCTCTGCTCGAAACTGGATGTAACTTGCTAACTGCCCTGAGCTATAGACTGCAATAGAGGTGACACTGGGCGACTTCTGAACTTAGCACATCACAGGTGATGTGGCTTCTGTCTGGCCCTATAGAACGCAGTTACGTTTTGAGGAAATTCGGGCCCCATGGAGAAACCATATAGGTTCTCTGCCAATACCCAGCAAAACCTTGATCCATGTGAATGGATGAAGCTTTGCATGAGCCCAGCCAGGTCTGTCTTTAAGGGCTCTGAAGACTTTAAGGACTTCAATGCTTCCGCCTCAGGCCTCACATATCACAGAGCATAGACATACTGTTTCCTCCATGTCTTGTCCAAATTCCTGACCTAGAGAATTTGTGAGCACAATATCTGGTTGTTTTTGTTACTAGGTTTTAGAATAGCTTGTTAATCAACTGTATTAACTGAAACTCTGGGCATTTAAGAAGGACCACATATATGACCATTATTTGGTTACCACTGGAATAAGTGGGGTGCTTTTGGCTGCAAGTAACGGAAACCTATCTTAACTAGTTTTAAAAATGGCAGATATATTATCTCACTTAACAGCGAGCCAGAAGTTGGACAAGCTTCAAGAATGGTATTGTCAGTGGCTAACTGCTGTCATCAAGCAACTCAGACTCTTGGACTTCATAGAGCCTTTCTCAAAATAGCATTATTTCAGTCTAAAATCGTTTTGGATGCCACCACAAAATCTAGAAAAAAGTAAGAGGCTGTCTCTTTCTATAGTTCTCTCTTATTAGTGGCAATTTTGCCTAGAAGGAACCCCCCCACCCCATGACATTTTGCCTCACATCTCATTCCCTCAAATTCTTGTTAGGTGGAAGACTGGGGAAGGATGATTATGGGGAGGATTCTTCATGTCTACTATTTCTTTTGTTATTTACCACACTCCAATCACTACAAGGAAAAACAGGGTTTGGTTAACTCAGGGCAATAGAATGTGCAAATCCTGACTATGCTTCTAAGCAGTTTATTTGTAGTCAGATCTAGAGAATAAATAGAAGATATGAAATGTCTGAAATTCCTTTAAAGGACTTATAAAGGCAGGTCCTGTAAAGGCAACCTGAAGCTTATCATCTCTGACTTCACTATGAGTGTTTGCCACCAGTAGTGTCTGTGAATAACCAAGAGAAACAAATATCTAGGCACTGTGACAGTGTGGCATAATATGAGATATATATTTGCCTCCCCCTCCTCTTTATGGGCACATAGTTTCTAAAACCTTTGGACTCTACCAAGTGATGTGGGTCTTTTTGTTTGCTAGTGAGAAGACTCTAGGCTGGTGGTCCCTAGATAGCCTCAGGACTCAGGATGGGGGCTGATTGCCAAGGGGTCCAACTTGTGATCAGAGGGTTAGACTTTCAGCCCCACCTCTTGACAACAGGTTGAACTGATTACCAAAGGCTAATGATGTAATTAACCATACCTAGGTAAGAAAAGCTTCATAAAACCTCCAAAGGACAAGGTTCAGAGATCTTCACATTGCAGAAAACGTAGAAGGTAACAAGCAGGAGAACATGGGTACTCTGCTAGCCCTCCTTCCCCTACCCCTTACCCTAAGCATCTCTTCCATGTGGCTGTTACTGAGTTGTCCTTTATAATAAACCTGTAAATGTTAAGTAAAGTGTTTCCCCCAGTTTGCTGAGCCTTTCTAAGCAAATGGCTTAAAATTCTAGCATTCTAGCAAACTAGAGGGGGTAGTCCTGGGAGCCTCTGGATTATAGCTGACCAGTCAGAGGTTTAGGTCACAACCTAGGGCTTCTGACTGGCATCTGAAGTGGGGAAAGTCTTGTGGGACTGATTCCTTAGCCTGCAGGATCTGACATTATCTCCAGGTAAACACTGTTGGAAATGAATTAAAACTGTAGGATGCCATTGAGTTAAGTTTTGGGCAGTTGGTGTCTGCCAGAGAATTGATGGGTATAGAGAGCGATTTTGAACACAGAAAGGAAAAGTTGGTTTATCCTTATTCAGGCACAAATACACAGTCCGCCTGTTAATTAATTTTATTAATTAAAAAAGTATAGCAGTTAAGAATCCGAGCTTTAGATTCAGACTGGTGTGTGTTTCCTCATCCGTAAAGTGAAGATAGGATTTTCCTTCTTGCCAGGTGGTTGTAAAATTAAATAAAATAATACATGTGAAGAAGTGTGTGCCCAACACTGTTCCTGACACATAGAAAGTATTCAGTAAATGATCATTATTATTTTTAATAAAAAGAACTCATTATTCCAAGACCTATACATTGAGGAAAAGTTTCAAGTGCTTCATGGAGATATCCTTGCTTTTCACATCTTTTTTTTTGTTTTGTTTTGTTTTGTTTTCTGGCTGAAATTGTGATAACATGTTATTTTACCAACAAAAGAAAATAGTTCCTAATAAATATAAGAACAGTGCTCTGTAATAAGTTGTAAGCATGTGACTTAACTTGCTTTGCTTTATATTCAAGCATAGCTATAAGTTATAGTCAGAGTAAGACATGACAAAGGTATTTCATTCTTTAAATGTATATGACCTAACAATATATTACAGCATATGATTTAATCTCAGCAAAATAGAAAAACATTTTTATGACATATTTCTAATTTATTGTTATTTTATTACTTATACATATGATACATATTTATTTCTAAAACAAATATATCTCTCTGGCCACCTATTTTATTTTCTTAAGTTACAGGCAGTACATTACTCATGAATGGCAGAGTATGTCAGTTATTTATCTTTCCAAAGTATGTAAAAGTGAATGAAGCTTGAATTGGGCAAGGAAGTATCATAAATTAAAAAGTGAATTCTCTAAGAAAAGCTGGAAAAAGGTTTGAATAAAATTAAAGTACATTTTGCCATAAAATGTAACTGTCAAGGTGGCATGAACCCAAATATGAATTAGGATCGAATTGAATTTGTATTTTTATCTGCACTGAAGAATCATTTCAAAATCATTGATCTTGTCCAGCTTAAATCTGTATTTTTCTGATAATGTGTCAATGAGGTATAAAAGTGGCTAGAGACAATTTAAGCCTGTGCATTTATTTGTCAATAAAATGTGTGCTCTATTGGTTTTTTCTCAGTTGCATTGTTTTATCATGTCAATATTTCATAAGATTATATGACTGACTAATGGGAATAGCTATTACTGCTGTTGATGTACATTTAAAATAGCAATCTATATTTTATGGACCAGAAAGACACAAAACCTTTACCTTTGACCTTCTTGAGCATAAAAGTAAGTTCATGTAAATGAAATTTATCTCTTATTTCACCTATTCACAATTAGCTTCTAATAGCCTCAGGATTCAACGTAGACCAGGTAACTTATCCTTTCTGGGTTTGTAAGAATGATTTATGGATCTCAAATAAAATTCTTCCAAAGGCAATTTAGGGAACAGAAATATCTTAATTGCAAGTCCAAAAAATAGACAATGGACATTTTTATGTGAGTCTTTTTCTCATTAAACTGACTGATACATGTTCTCTGTCAACATCAAGGATAAAAACACATAAGCCAAAAGGAAAACAGTCTTATCCAATCCAAACGTCCAGACATGGCTACTCTTAATGTTGGTGTGGACTTTCATAGTCTTTTTTCCCTGCACACACACTTCTTTTTCAAAAATATACTCTATATACTGTTTAATAACCTGATTTTTTTCCAAATGAAATTTTATACTTTCTATGCTATACATGCACTTTATCAAGAAAATAATAAACCAAATCAGTTCATTTTTATAATACAATTTTTCTCCATCTAATGCCTTGCTTCTCGTACTTACTCCCTTCAGCATGTGGCTTATACAGAGAGGTGATTTGGCATATATTTGCTTATGAGAACTACCCTGTGTTCTCTCGGTGTTTTAAAAGCCTGGATTTGTTGGTTGTTATAGTTAAGTTATAGTTAAATATGCTTTTAATATAAAGATTTTTTTCCCCTGTAATAGAGCTACATGCAAAATTAGAATATCTTATTTATTTTATTTTTATTTTTTTATTAAGTCATAAACACATAGATCATGTATACATTAATGCATTTGTGGGGTACAATGTGCTGATTTTAAATACAATTTGGAATGCTTACATCAAACTAGTTAATATAGCCTTCAACTCATTTACTTAATTATTGTGTTAAGACATTTATACTCTTACACTAAATAGATTTAACATGTACCCTTGCAATATGCACCATAGGTGTGGTCCCACCGTTTACCCTCCCTCCATCAATATTTTAATCAGATTTCCATTTGTAAAGCACGGTTGGGTTAATAGCTAGATTTAGGCCCTGCCCAATAGCTGTCATGCTGAATATTTGGGGGCAACTGTGTGTTAGTCAGCTTCCAACATGGTGCCCAGTGATTTTTGCTTCCCGGTATTCACACCCTGCTGTGGTACTGAGTTGAACTGGCCTGCAAACCCATTGGATATTGTAGATGTGCAACTTTCAAGGCTGGGATATAAATGACACTGTGGCTTGCTTCCACCTTCTCTTCTCTTTCTTCAGTCTGGAAAAAGCTATCCACCATGTCATGAAGTAAAATTAAGCCAAATTATGTAGAAGTCCATGTGTCAAGGAAATGAGGCCTTTTGCCAATGTCCATCTGAGTAAACTACTTGAACATGAATCATCTGGCCCCAATTGAGCCTTCAAATGATTGCAGCCCTGGCTGGCAGCTTGCCTGTACCCTTTTATGAGATTGTGAATCAGAACCAATAGCTAAATTGCTGCTGAATTCTTAATGTACAGAAACGGTGTGAGATACTTAAATGTTTACTTTTTGCTTTAGGCCTCTAAGTTCTAGGGAGTTATTTTCCATGCAGCAATAGTTAGCTAGTACAAACTGAAGGTAAAATGTCTGCTAAATCAACTCAATTATTAAGTGTGCCATGAATGAACAAGAGCTTATGAAACATCGTGTTTTAGTAAGAGCCCAGATACTATTTAACTATACTCACTTAAAGGGTAGCATTTGATGGATAACAACATATTTTACTTAAAATATTTGGTATCATTAAAGTTTCATTTTGATCTAAGTTTTTCTCCCTAGTTTTTGTAATAATGACAAATAGGAAGGAGATAAACATTAATATGAACATTTCAATAATAGTCTTTATGGAGACATGTTAAAACTTTTTTGAAATTTGTATACCTTTTGTTTTATCAGAATTTTAACTGTGAGTCATCCATACTTGCTGTAATCAGGGAAACTTGACCTAGGCACAAAAAGAAAAAACTGCATATTGTCCTTCTTTGCCTTCCATCTTATGTCCAATGATAGCCAGCTAGATAAACAGTTTACAGTGCTTCTTCCACTATAGTCTGGTCATATACAATTAGGTAAACATATAAAAATAATAATTTTGTGTTTTTTACAAACATGAAATCATGCTCTAATGTTACTCTGCCACATGTTGTTCAGAAAAGTATCTGTACATAATACAGATAAATCTAATTCATTTTAAAAGTAACTGATTAAGAGTCTACAGCAGAGACTGGAAAATTGTAGCTTGTGGGCAAATTGTTCTGTTACCTGTTTTTATATGGTCCCTGAGCTAAGAATGAATGGTTTTTACATTTTTGAATAATTGGGGGAAAATTATAAAGAAGAATATTATTTTCTGATGTGTGAAAATTATATATGATTCAAATCACAATGTTCACAAATAATTATAGGGACACAGTTATGCTCATTTGTTCATGTATTGTCTCAACTCAACTAAGTAGTTACAATAAAATATTATGACCTGCAAAACCTAAAATATTTACTATCTGGCTCTTTATAGGAAAAGTTTTTCAATTCCTAATCCGTAGCAGAGGTATCCAATGGAAATACAAAGCACCCACAAATATAATTGTAAATATTCTAGTGGCCACATTAAAAAAAAGTAAAAAGAAATAGGAAAAATTAATTTTAATAATGTTATGTTTTAGTTAACTCAATATATATAGGATATTATCATTTCAGATTATAATTAATATTAAAAGTTCTTCTTTTTCTATTATCTGTAAGATTTGGCATGATCTGTTTTTTGAAACTCTCCTTTATTTTTATTTATATAATATGAGTTGTCTATTTTTTGAGACTTCGGAAAAAAAATGAGAAGTTAACTGATGACTTCATACTGAGCCTCACAGTCAAAGCACTCTATCGTATCTTATTTGACAATGTGAAAGTTACTTTCTTGGCATTATCATTACTAATATTGCTTAACATTTCGATGCAGTAATTGTCTGGTTTTTTTTTATGAATGTATTTATCTTCGTTCATTCTTTACGTGGTCTTTGTTTCTAGTCCTTATCTTAAACATTGTTATTGTTATTAAATTTTAAGCCTTTTAAATTCTGTGAAGGCAAAAAGTGGAAACCTAATTACCTCATGTGTATGTAAAAATAAAAAAAATAAAACAACAAAGTTACTAGTGAGACATTTGCATGCTTATTTTTCACATTAACCTTTTGACATCCAGTGTATGTTTTACACTCACAGCATATTTTAAGTGTAGCTAGTGATTGCCGTATTGGACAGTGAGGTTCTGTAGTACAGATATACCACAATTTATTAATATATAGTTTGCTAATAGACATTTTGTTAATTGTTTTTGTGATTATTAATATTTCTGGCCTTATTATACATATTTATTTTTAAACAATATAGAATCCCAAAAGTGGCATTGCTGAGGAAAGACATGTACACTATTAGTTTTAATTGGTATATGACTTTTTTTATGGAATGAGAGTCAAATGGAAAAAACTTTTGGTTGTAGATTATCACAAAAGCTTTGTTTTTTGTAGTATTTTCTCTCATTGTATTTTCTAGAAAAAAAGCCATTTTTCACTGCCGTATTAAAATCTATATTAAGTGAAATCCCCATTTTGGGGTGGGTTGGTAACTGTCTTAGTCTGTTCAGGCTGCTACAACAAAAGTAGCTTAAACAAACGAAATTTATTCCTCATCAATCTGGAGTCTGGGAAGTCCAGGATCAAGGCATCAAGCAGACTCTGGTGAGGATCTGCTTCTTAGACAACCACTTTTCATGGTGACTTGACATAGTGAAAGGGGTGAGGGATCTCCCTGGGGTCTTTTTTATAAGGGCACTAATTCCATTCATGAGGGCCTTGTCCTCATGACCTAATCACTTCTCAAAGGCTCCACCTTCTAATACCACCATTTTGGCAGTTAAGATTTAAATGTATGAAATTTGAGGGGACATAAAGATTTAATCCATTGTGTTCTGTCTCTGCCCCCCATTCATGTCTTTCTCACAAATAAGATACATTTATTCCATCTCAATAGCCCCTAAAGTCTTAATTTTTTGTAGCCCAATTGCAAAAGTCTATATCTGAATCAGATATGAATAAGATTCAAAGTATAATACATCCTGAGTCACATTGCTTTTTATCTTTGAACGTGGGAAATCAGATATGATATGCGCTTCTAGAATACGTCAGAAAGACAAGTAACAGTAAAACTTAAGTCTCAAGAATAATTTTCTTTGGCTTCATGCTCAGGGCAATTGTTCTGTCGTCTGTACCCTCTGTGGTAGCAGCTCCACTCCTTTGACTCTGGGTGGCCCTACTGCATGGCTTTCCTGAGCATTGCCCTAGTTGGGGCTCTCTGCAGTAGCTGTGCACCTGAGGTGGCCCTCTGCCTGGGTCCTGTAGCTCTCTGGGGCCTCCTTTGAAATCTAGGTGGAGCCAGCCATGTCCCTATAGTTTTGCTGGGTGCAGCACATGGGAGCCACATTGGGGATGGTAGAGGAGCACAGCAAGAGTGCAGGCAATGGAACCTGCAATGTGAAGTGGTGCTGAACAGTAGTCACTCCTAATTTGAAATTATTCTGACCCCCTGGCCTTTGAACTTTTGGCCTGTGATAGGAAGGGTAGCTCTGAGATTTTTCATCTTTGGGTCATTCTTCCATTGTCTTGGACAATAGGTCTTGGGTCCTATATAGGTGACTGACTGCTCTCCCCATTGTCCCAGTGAGTAGCTTTGTGCTTCCATTGAGATGGTTGATCCATGCAAGTCATTTTATCAAATTTGGTCATGCCCTTCAGATTCTCTTCCACACAGCCTTTCTCAGTTTTCTATTATGATAGGCTGAGATATGTCTAACCTTTAAGTTCTGTTTTCCTTTTGATTAATAATTCATCTGTAAATCATTTCTCTCTTCTCACATTTCACTATAAGAAGACAAGAGAAGCCAAGCTGTACCTTCCACACTGTGTTTAAAAATTTCCCCAGTCAAATATCTAAGTCCATTGTTCACAAGTTCTATCTTCCACAAAATGCTAGAGTAGGAACACAATTCAGCCAATTTCTTTGCCACTTAATAATGAGATAACCTTCCCTCCATCACCCAATAATGTGCTTTTCATTTCCATCTGACTTCATCAGAATGTCCTTTATTGTTCATATTTCTATCAACATGCTGTTCATCTTCTTTAAGAAGATTACGTTTTTCTTTTAAAATTTTCCTCCTTTCTTTCTTGGCCCTTGCCAGAATTGCCCTAAATGGGATATTCATGACAATATAGGCTTTTTTCTTTCTCTAGTATGAGCCTCAAAACTCTTCTAGTCTCTATCCATTCCCCAGTTCCAAAGCTGCTTCCACATTTTCACATATTTGTTACAGAAGCACCCCACTTCATAAGACCAAAATCTGTATTAGGGTTTTCCTGTCTCTAATAGGATGTGGCTATGTGTTCATATACATATTTAATTTGTAATGGGGATTGGCTTATATAATCATGGGGGCTGAGAAGTCCCATGATCTTCTGTTTTGCAAGTTGGGCAAGCAGGAAGGCTGATGGTGTCAGTTCTAATCCAAGTCTGAAGATCTGAGACCCAGTGTAAAGTCCAAAGGCAGAAGAAGATGTATGTCCCAGCTCAAACAAAGAGAACAAATTTGCCTTTCCTTCATCTTTTTCTTCTATTTGGACCCTCAACAGATTGATTGATGTCCACTCACATTGGTAAGGGTGATGTTTTTTACTCATGATTGAAATATTAATGTCTTTTGGAAATAAGCTTACAGACACGCCCCCAAAATAATAGCTTACCTGCCACCATGTATCCCTTAGCCCAATCAAGTTGCTGCATAAATTAACCATCACAATAACCAAGCAAACTAGTAAAAATAGTATATATTTTTTAAATGCTTTACATTTCTTAGTTTCAAATATATTATTTCTCAAGATGCTTTTGGTACCTCCATGTAGAACAGGTTTTGTCCCTATTTTATGGCTGAAGAGACTGAAACTCAGAGATGTTAAATGACCCCTCTGAAGATACTACACAGCCAGAAAATAGAATCAGGACTTAGAATAAGGCCTGGATTGGAGTAGGGTGGTCTTCTTAGTACCATGTTGCCCGTCTAGTTCATTTGTTAATCTATTCAGTATATTTAGTTGTCATGTACTGTATGTCAAGCACTGTGATCCTTCCTAGGGCTTTGGTAGTGAATAAGACCAGTGGGTTCCTGCCCCAGCCAAAGCCTGGGGGATTAAAAGGTAGCAAATCTATGAAGCACCTGGACAAAAGAATCACAATTCAATTGCTTTAAGCATGCTTGAGTCCCCAGTTCATTGAGAAGAAGCCCTTCATCTCATTAAAGGGATTGTGATCAAGTGATGATAAAAGAAAGATAAGGATTCAGAATGACCTCAGTTTGCCTTCTGAATGAACCACTTAAGCCTTAAGCACTTTAGATCATCAAGACATTTAGCTACTTTCTGAATACATGATCAGATGTACTTATGGGATTTAAAATTTTTAGACTTGTTGCTTGACCACTTGGTATCCCAAGTCTAAGCCCAATCAGTCAAGGAGACTGGCAAAGTGCAAGTATAGTTCTTGTACTGAGTTAGAAAGTAACATAATTTCTCCATGTGATGAAGTACCTGGGCTTGGAATTCTAAAGCAACATCTGTCTTTCTAAGGACACTAGGGGAATCAAAGGGCTGACTTTTAGTGAAAGAGAAAATAGGTGTGAGACTTAGAACTATCTTCTTAATAGGAAGAGTTAGGGTATATGTGTGAGTCTGAGTGTGTGTCTGTGTAATGGTGAGTGTACTTTGATCATAATATGTCTCGTAGAAATTTTTTATTCCGTGTACTTATTCTCAATTCTCCATGCTTTCAGTTGCCTGGCCATTTGCCACTCACCTAATCTACTCTCTATTCTTCTCTATCTTGTCCTGTGCTCCAGAAAGGTGACCTCTGTGGACCAATCACATCCTGTTGGGTTTGGCCAATGGGCAGTAACAGAAGTGGGTAAGGGGGTGGGAGAACAGTGCTGTAACACTCCTGGGTATCGAAGTGAGGGTAAAGGACATCCTCTTCTTCAGCTATATCTCTTTTGGAAACTTATAACCCTTCAGGTCAAAGGGTGAGTTCCCGGCTGTTCTAACCTGTGGGCTTCACCATTTCTTCCTGATTTTCCTGAACCCTGCCTATATCTTTGTAAATAATTTCTTTTTAAATCCTTTCAAGATTCCTTTGATTTAGCAACTCTTTCCTGCTATCCTTCCAGGACAGTGCCTGATATACCTCCTTTTTTTATGAGATGTAATTATTATTCTTATTCATAGACTTTTATAAGTACCTAACCTGTAGACCATCACTGTGACTCTTGCTAAGCATTTTTGCAGACAACTTTGGATTCCTATCAAAGTACACTTAGGTATTCTTAAGCTGCTGGAGTAATTGTGTGCTATTAAGTGTGTGCATTTAAAAACAGCTTTCCTGGATAGGAGAAATCATCAAAAATATTTAGAAAGGGCAATGACCTTTTGTAAAGACATCTCATTAAAATGTTTTATATTTTTACCTTGGCCATCATTTTTCTCATTAAACAATATGCATTATTTATTAATAAGGCCATTCACAGGGACAGGCAGCAAATTGGCAAATTGGCCTTTCCATTAAACTTTTAATGCTATATCTGTAATGAATACGCTGAATTGCTATATATAAAATAATTTTCTCTCCCTGTTCTGCTCATACTGAGAAAACTGTAGTAGGCTCTCGTGTTGCTGCTGTGTGTATACGGTCTGTTTCTTTCTTAATGCTTTTCTGTCCTAAATTAATAAACGCAATCCCTTCCAATGATATTGTCTTTGAATTCCCAAGTCTATCAGAATTATGTATGTGTGTATGTATTTCAAGTTTATGTCTTTTGCTAAGGAATCTTATACTTTATCTAAAACCTCCTCCAAAATAGACTTAGGAAAGAACAATATGATTATGTTACTGTCTGATTAAATGTCTTTAATTGCTCCCCGTTGCCCACCAGCTAACTCGTAGGGACATATAAGTGTTTTTAGAATACATTATCCACTTTGCTCTCATTACCTCTTTCTTTTCTTCCTTCCTCTCCCTTCGTACCTCGAACTGCTGCAGCCATAGCAAATCTTCTCAGGTTACACAAATCTTGGGGTTCTCTTGCCCTCCAGATTCTTTCATGTGCTAAATTCACCTAACATCAGAGCTCCAAAATCCATGAAGCAAAAACTGACAGAAATGAAAGGAGAAACCGACAAACCCACAACAGTAGTTGGAAACTTTAACAGTCCTCTTTATGTAATTGGTAGAACTAGGAGACAGAAAATCAGCAAGACTATAGTAAAACTGAATAACACTACCAAACATCTGGAATCAAATTGACATTTATAGAAACCTCCATCAAACCAAAAAGAATAACATTCTTTTCAAGAGTATATGGAGCATCCTCAAGAGAGATCATATCTAGGTCATAAAACAAATCTTAGCACACTTAAAATAATGGAAATTGAGCAGAGACAAGATCGCTGACCAGAGACATCAGATGCTAGATAGTCTCAGGAAGAAGAAAAAGTTTTAGATGAAAAAGGAGGAAAGAAACAAACAAACAAATGTAGACTGGGTGTAACTCTGTGGGAAAAGTGCCAGAACCTACTAGCGATTCCATGGGGAGAAGTTGCAGGGCAGAACGAGAAGGAGTAAGGTATTAGTAGAGATCAAGCCCCAAGAGCCTTGGAGTCCAGGGAATGGGGTAGGTGGGGGTGTGTGTTTCTCTCTCCTCTCATCTCTGACAGTCAACAGGTTCCCAAGCTGCTAGAGAGCTTTTCTACCCTCATGAGCCCAAAAGCTGCTGTTGCTAGAGATTGGAAGCCTCTTGAGGACCAAGAACCAGGCTCCCCTGGAGTCATTTCATGTCACCTAATCTGAGTCGCAGGCACCATATTACTCTCCACCTCTGTGCTCCTTTGTCCTCCCCAGAGAGTTTCCTTCTGTATTTGCCTCACTTATTGCCACACAAGTATTTCCCAATTTCAGCTCTGACTGCAGAAGCCATGGGACCAGTGGGTCTGGGGGATCTGTGTGACCCCAGAGCCTGGACATTCTGGGCGGGCTGCCTTCTGTAGAGAGGGACGGAGAAAACAAGAGTGCTAGTTAGCCTCCATTTAGACTCTTTTCTCCTCTTTCCCTCTGATGCCCACAGCTGCCAAGGGAGAAAATTAAACCAGGGCTCTCAAGAGTGGCTGCCTCTCCTCTGCTGGTGCATCCATGACTTTGAGGCTTCCATAGACAGTGGGATTCAAACCTTTCCTCTGAAAGGCCTGCAGCCAGCTAATGGGTGCTCCCTGGCCACTGGCCGCCCCGATGCTGCTTATGCAGCTGTTTCATGAGAGCAAAGTGCACAGCAAAGCAGAAGGACATGAACGAAACAGGCAATTTGGGACCAGCATGCTTCTTTCTGGAATAGTCAGCGATTTATTTCCCAGAGCAGGCCAGCAGGCCTAATCCTGTACTCCCAGGATTCAATCGTGTTACTTGGAGTCATGGAGGGGAGATTTGTGAACAGAGTGCGGTGTAGGCCCCAGCAGCAGCACACTCACAGAGAACTCCTCCCTTCACTGGAAGGCCATGCTGTCAGCCCAGGACAGGAGACTGGACAGGGACGCTCCCAGCCGGCAGCTCCACTGCTGGTGAGCTCAGCTACCTGGGGCTCTTGCTTGCTGGCAGATGCTGTAGGAGACCACAGAGCAGGCGAGGAGGGCGAAGACTGAAACACTTCTGACAGCCGGATTGGGAATCTCTCATTGCCTCTCACCCATAAGCCAACTTTGTGGCTGGGGTGGGGGGAGAACCACTTCAGCCCCTCCCTAGCAGCTTTCCCCAGAAGCCTGGCGATGGACTTCTGACCCCCGCCAAGACAGCTACCTTACCAGCTTCTGCGGAGCTGAGGGCAGGCTCATCCAACCTACTATGACTTCAGCCTCAATCCTTCACTCACCTCCTCTGTTGTAGAGAACAAAGACTCATCTGGAAGTTTCAGGGCCCTGCTCACCACTTAGGACATTTGAGTGCTTCTCCTGAGGTGCTAGAGTCAATCATAGATCCCCCAAACACTACAGCCTGTTCCTTTTGGTAAATGTCACCGACTGACAGTGATGCCAATTTGCACAGTTCTCAATCATGCAGAGTACGGTCGATTCTCACCCCAAAGCAGCGCCTGTTGTCTCAGAGATGAAGCTGGGTGTGCCGAGAGAATTCACACTGCTGAGAAGGCCATGCGACTGCGGAAAGAGAAAAGATTCCAAAGACCTCCTTCATTTTTTGCCAACAAGAGGTAGGGAATCTACCCACACACATAGCTCACCTCTACTACAGCCTACACGGAGAATATCTATAACCAAGGCATCCTTCTAGAACCTAGATCTCCATCAAACACCAACAAGCAAAGGTTTTTACCCAACATATGCTATAGACACACCCTGACATGTAACAGGGGGAAAAGCCCCATCTAAACAAAAGAACATCCCCAAATAAGAAATAACAGCTGCTCCACACTTGATCTTAGCCAAAAGGCCAGGAAGGAATTATAACAGCTGCTCCAGATGAGAAGGAATCAGTGCAAGAACTCTGGATGTTTGAAAAATTGGAGTGAAAGGACACCCCCAAAGGGGAACACCAGCTTTCTAGCAATGGATCCCAACTAAAATGAAAATTCTGAAATGTCAGATAGGGATTTGAATTGTGGATTATAAGGAAGCTCAAGGAAATCCAAGAGGACCAACTGAAAGAAACCAGAAAATCAATTCAGGAAATGAGTGAAAAATTTAGTAAAGAGATTGATAGATTAATAACAAAAACCAAACAGAACTTCTGGAAATGAAAAATTCACTTAAGGAAATGCGAAACACGGTGGAAAGCTCTAAGAATCAACTAGACCAAGCAGAAGAGGGAATCTCAGAGTTTGAAGACAACTCTTTCAAATTAACTCAGTCAGTCAAAATTAAAGAACAAAGAATTAAGAGGAATGAACAAAGCCTACAAGAAATATGAGATTATGTAAAGTGGCCAAATATACAAAACACAGGCATCCCTCAGGATGAAGAAGAAAACATATAAGGGCTGGAGATCCTATTTGAGGGAATAATTGAGGAAAACTTCCCTGGTCTTGCTAGAGATTTAGACATCCAGGTATAAGAAGCTCAATGGACACCTGGGAGATAACAGTGCAAAGGGGCAATCACCAAGACACACAGTCATCAGACTGACCAAAGTCAGCACGAAGGGGGAACTTCTGTGAGCCATGAAGTGAAAACTTCAAATAATTATGGTAACAACTCTGCATCCCGCTAAATGCAAACTTCTCAATGGAGACCTTACAAGGCAAAGGGGTTGGTTTGGGGCCCCATCTTCAGTCTTTTTAAACAGAGTAAATGGCAGCCTAGAATTTCGTATCCTGAAAAACTAACTTTCATATATGAAGGTGAAATAAAGACTTTTACGACAAACACACATTGAGGGAATTTGTCCAGAGAAGACCTGCCTTGCAGAAAATACTCAGAACTATATTATACATGGATTGGCAAACTAGATACCCAGTAATGTAAAACCATCCCAAAACTAAAGCTCAGAGCTCATACAAAATAACAGTACAAGAGGTAAAACAAATTAATATGGTACTACCCAACAGGATCAATAGAACTGAATCACACATATCAGTTCTGGTCATCCTGTTGGGTACTACCATAGTAATCAATCAACATGAATGGTCTGAATGCTCCACTGAAGAAACATAGGCTGGTCAAATGGATGAAAAATATACAACCCATGTATATGCTGTTTAGGAAACACATACAAATCACTTATACAGACACGAGGTGAAGGGCTGGAAAAAAATATCTTGTGCAAACAGAACCTAAATAAAGCAGGTATAGTCAATTTTACTTTAGATAAAATTTTCCAAGGCTCAATGAGGAAAAAATAGAACTACAGAACAGACCTATATTGAACAGCAAGATTGAAATGGTAATAAAAAGTCTTCCAACCAAAACAAACAAACAAAACCCCCCAAACCAGATGGATTTGTAATCAAATTTTACCAGACTTCAAAAGAAGAGTACATATAATGCAGAATTATTCTGTAACATTAGGAAGAAGGGAATCCTCCCCATTTCATTCTGGGAAACCAGTATAGCCTTGATGCCAAAATCAGGAAAGGACACACTTAAAAAAGAAAATAACAGACTAATATCCCTTATGAATATAAAAGCAAAAATTCTTAATAAAATGCTAGCAAACCGAATTCAATAGCATATCAAAAAAAAAAAAAAAGAAGAAGAAGAAGAAGAAAATAATAATAATCCGCTATGACCAAGTGGGATAGGGAAAAGTTGAAAGCATTCCCACTAAGAAATGGAACAAGACAAGGGTGCCCGCTGTCACAATTGCTATTCAACGTAGTGCTGGAAGTCCTAGCCAGAGCAATCAGGGAAGAGAAAGAAATAAAGGATATCCAAATCAGGAAACAGGAAGTCAAATTATCACTAGTGCTGATAGTAGTCTTTCATCTAGAAAACCTCAGAAACTTCATCAAGGCACTTCTGGAATTGATAAATAAATTCAGCAAAGTCTCAGGGTACAAAGTCAATATACACAAATCAGAAGCATTTCTATACACGAAAAGCAAATGATGTGAGAATCAAAATCATTAATAATAGTTATAAAGGATATTAAAAACCTAGGAATATACTTAACTAATGAGGTGAAAGATCTCTATGAAGAGAACTATGAACCACTGAGGAAAGGAAACACAAATGACATTAACAAATGGAAAAATATATCATGCTCATGGATCGGTATAATCAATATTGTTAAAATATCCATACTACCCAAGTAATTTATAGACTTAATGCAATTCCCAACAAAATTCCAGTGTTGTATTGCACAGATTTAGAAAAAATAATTCTATGCCTTGTTTGGAAGCTGAAAAGAGCCCCAGTAGCCAAAGCAATCTTAAGCAAAAGGAACAAAGCTGGAGACATGGCATTACCAGACTGCAAACTATACTACAAGGCCAGAATAGCATGGTATTGGCACAAAAATAGAGACTTAGACCAGTGGAACAAAACAGAGAACCCAGATATAAAATCATGAACTTAAAGCCAACTAATTTTTGACAAAGTAGACGAATACGTACACTGGGGGAAAAAAGTCCTATTCAATAAATGCTGCTGATATAGTTGGATAGACATGCTAAAGAATGAGATTCAATCCATATTTCTCATCACTCACAAAAATTAATTCAAGATGGATAAAAGACTCAAATGTAAGGCATGATCATAAGCATTCTAGAAGAAAATGTAGGAAAAACTCTTCTAGATACTGGTGTAGTCAAAGAATTTATGAAGACTCCAATGGGAATACCAGCAATAACAAATATTAATAAATGGGACTTAATTAAATTAAAATGATTCTGCACAGTTAAGGAAATAATCATCAGAGCAAATAGGCAACCTACAGAATGGGAGAAAGTATTTGCAAACTATGCATCCAATAAAGGAGTAATAACCAGATTCTATAACAAACTCAAGAAAATCAGCAAGAAAAAAACTAAATAACTCCATTAAAAACTACGCAAAAGACATGAACAGAAAGAAACTTTTCAGAAGAGGATAGACAAATGGCTGATAAACATATGAAAAATACTTAGTATCACTGATTATCAGGGAAATACAAATTAAAACCCCAATAAGATATATACCACTTCAAATGGGTTTAATTAAAAAGTCCAAAAAAACAATAGATGCTGATGTGGATGCAGAGAGAAACACTTATACACTGTTGGTGGGACTGCAAATTTGTACAATCTCTCTGGAAAACAATATGGAGATTTCTCAAAGAACTAAAAGTAGACCCACCATTTGATCCAGCAATCCTAGTACTGTTTCTTTACTCAAAGAAAAATAAGTCATTTTATCAAACAGATTAGTGCATTTGGATGTTTATTGCAGCAAAACTCACAATTGCAATGATGCATAATCAACTCAGGTGCCCATTAATTCATGAGTGGATTCACAAAATGTGGCATATGTATACCAGGGAACGCTCCTCAGCCGTAAACAAGGATGAATTAATGATTTTTGCAACAATTTGGATGGAACCAGAGACCATCACCTTCAGTGAAGAATTTAAAGAATAGAAGAACAAACATCATATTTACTCTGTATTAAATTGAAACTAACTGATGAGCACATATCTGCACAGAGGCAAGTAAAACTCAGTGGAAATTAAGTGTGTATGTATGTGTGGGAATGGATACATGAAAACCTACCTAACGGGTACAGTGAACATTATCTGGGTGATGGGTCCACTTACAGACAGACTTGACTCAAGAATTACAGAAGCTATCCATATAACCAAAAACATTTTTACCCCTACAATATTTTGAAATTAAGCAAAAGAAAGTGGGTCAGTAGTTGTGACTCATGCTTGATCCCAGCACTCTGGGAGGCCAACGAGGGAGAATCACTTGGGCTCAGGAGTTTAAGAGCAGCCCAAGCAAAAGAGAAACCCTCATCTTTACCATAAATAGAAAAATTAACCAGGTGTTTTGGTGGGTCCCTTCTCTAGTGCCAGGTACTCGGGAGGCTGAGGTGGGAGAATCACTTGAACTCAGGAGTTTGCAGTTGCTGTGAGCTAGGCTGAGGCCATGGCACTCCAGCCTGGGGCAACAGAGTGGGACTTTATCTCAAAGACAAAAGAAAAATAAAAAGGAGAGAAAAAATAAAATAATTGAAATTATGCAAAATGTACTCCTTAACTAAAATGTATATAACTAGACGCCAGTAAGAGAAGATAACAGAAAATGAACTCCACACAGTTGGAAAATAAGCAACACACTTCTAAATAATCTATAGGTCAAAAAGGTAATCTCAGGGGAATTTGGAATATATTTTAAAATAAACAAAAAACAAAGACAAATATAACAAAATTTGTGAGTTGCTTCTAATCTAGTATTTAAATGAAAAAATTACAGCATTCACTGCTTATGTTAGAAAAGAAGGAAGATCTCAAATAAATACTCTTAGCTTCCACCCTTGGCAATGAGAGAGAGAGAGAGAGAGATATTAAGCTAAAGCAAGCAGATAAAGTTAACATTATGGTTAGAATAAATAGATGAAATTTAAAATAAAAGTAATTATTCATTAAAAGTAAAAGCTGATTCTTCGAATATCTCAGTGAAAGTGATAATCCATTAATAAAACTGAAAAAAAGATACATATTTTTAATATCAGAGATAAGAGTTTCACTACAGACATTAAAAGGATAATAAATGAATCTTACAAATAACTCAAAGCACATAAATTCAACAACTTCAGAGAACATTTCTTTCAGAAGGTATAGATTTCCAACGCTTTCCCAGTAGTTTTATACTATTAAGAAAATTGTCTTTAGAGCTTAAAACTTACCTGAAAAAGAAATCTTCAGATCCAAATAATTTCACTGGGCAATTCTACCAAATATTATTTCATGAAGAAATACCGATTATATCCAATCTTTTCCAGAAAACAGGAGGAAACACCTCCCCACACATTTTATGGCACCTGAATTACTTCACTATTAAAACCAAAGATAGAACCAAAAAAGAATATTACATACAAATCTCATGAGCATGGACACCAAAATACTCAGAAAATACTAGCTAATCACATCAAGCAACTTATAAAAATTAATACAACTTGACTAAGTAGGATTTATTCTGGGGCTGGAAGATTGGTTCAATGTTTAACAATAAATCGGTGTAATGCACTGTATTAATGTTCTAAATAAGGATAGCTGCATGAATACATCAATTGATTCAGAAAAGGATTTAACAAATTTCAACAACCATCTGTGATATTATCTTTTAGCAAAGTAGAAACATAAAGGAATTTCCTCAATCTGCTGATGTGAATCTATAAAAACCCTAAAGCTAACATCATTCTTAACACACTATTTTAAAGAGGAATGTTTTCCCTTTAAGATAGAGACCAAAGCAAGCATGTTCACTTTTCTTACTCATATGCAATAGTATAGTGGAAATCCTAACCAGGACAACACGGCAAGGGAAAGAAACAAATGATACTCATATTGGAAAGGAAGAAATGAAATTGTCACCTATTCACAAATGATAGGATTGCCTCTGTAGAAATCCCAAGGAATGAGATACTTCCAGAAAAAACTGAGTCCATCAAACACACAAGATACACAATCAACAGAAAAATTAATAATATTTCCAGATTCTACCAATGAAAAACAGGAAAAAAGAATTACTATCTATTTTACTTACTACAAAATGAAATACTGGTGTACAAATTTGACAAAACATCCTAAAATTTATATGATGAAAATTATACAACATTGATGAAAGTAATTAATGATGAACTATATAGAGATATAACTTGTGTTCATGATGTGAAAGATCCACAGGAAAGATGTAAATTCTTTCCTCCTTGATCTATACATTTAATACAATGCCATTGGAAATCCCAGTGTGATTGCTTTGTAGAAAGAAAAAAATCTGATTCTAAAATTGTTACGGAAAGCAAGGACTTACAGTGACCAAAAACAATTTTGAAAAGGGAATAAGTTTAGCAGAATCACACTAGTCAATATTTTGACTTTCTGTATAGCTGTGATAATTGAGACTTTGTGTTACTGTCAAAGGGATCAGGCATAGATGAATGGAATAAGCTCATAAAATGTTTAATAACAAAGAACTTGTAGCCTGAATATGTAAAGAATCTTCAAAACTGAACGATGAAAAATTTACAAAGTACAAATGGGAAAAACTTGGACAATTCACCAAAGAGGATATGCAGCTGGCAAATAAGCACATGAAAAGGTGTTAAATATTGTTATCCATTAAGGAAATGCAAGTTAAGCCCAAGATCAGATGCCACTATAAACCTTTTAGAAAGGCTAACACTAAATATAGCAAATATGCAAAGCATGAGTGAGAATGGGGAGCAACTGGAATTCTCAAACATCATTCAGGGGAGTGCAAAATGATATAGTCACTCTGGAAAATAGTTCACAGCTTCTAATAAAGTTAAATATATACATACTTAACCATACAACTGAGCAATCCCCAAATCAGTATTTACCTTAGAGAAATAAAAATTAGAGTTCACACACACACAAAATGGTACACATGAATTATTATCCTCAAAAAGGAAGACGTTTGGCCAGAAAGGTAATTGGTTTCTTATTCTTGGAGACATTCAAGTGAAATATGGAAAATCTAGCCGAAGAGCTTGGAGAAGTGATTTGTCTTAGTCTGTGTTGCAACCTACCTAAGGTTGGGTAATTTATAAAGAAAGGAGAGTTTTTGACTCATGGTTCTCAAGGCTGTACAAAAAGCATGGGGCCAGCATCTGCCTCTACTGAGGACCTCAGGCTGCTTCCACTCACGATGAAAGGTGAAGGGAGCTCGTGTGCACAGAAAAAGGGAAGGTGCTAAGGCCTTTTTAACAACCAGCTTTTTGTGAGAAATGACTCATTACTGTGATGGCACCAAGCCATTCAAAGAGACCTACCCCTATGACTCAAACACTTCCCATTAGGTCCCCCTCCAACACTGGGAATCAAATTTCAACATGAGGTTTAGGGGACAAACATTCAAACTGATTCCTGCAGAAAGTGGGATGTTTGATTAAATTTCTGAGGTTCACCCATCTGAGATTTGGTGGCATATCAGGAGCCAGAAGGATAATGAACTCTTCCATTGTGGCGAGGTGAGAAACGAGGCTGCTTGGCTCAGTTGTGCATCATATTTTGTATGTCACAAGGAAAAAGTGAAATCAAAATTATTCTGGAGACTAATCAATTTGAGATCCTTATCTTTCAGACTAATTGGAAGTTCTGGAATTATTTCAGAGCAGAAGGTCAAAAGTGGTGAAAAGAATTACTCTAAGTTTATTTATTTTTAAAATCTTTTTTATAGGTATGCATGTCTAATTTAAAAAGCATTTATGGTAATTTTCATGGAAATCTACTGAGCTATTTATGTCCTGGAAAATTCCTTAAGCTGGTGGGGTCTACTATGGGCGGGAAAAGCAGAGCTAGAGACCCTGCAGCCCTTCTTTCCGATGGGAAAGCACCTGCAAACTCCACGCTACAGCTTGTGGTGGCTTAGAACATACTTAACCATGTCTTTATCCAGAACAGCAGCATTAGCTTCACCTGACAGCTTGTTAGAACCACAACTTCTTAGGCCCCACCTAGACCTACTGAATCAGAAATGTGGTATTAGGGTGGGGACCAGTAATCTGTGTTTTAATTAGCCCTCCAGATGATTCTGATGCAAGCTAAGATTTGGCTGATGCATGCTCACGTTTATCAACCATCATGCAGTTAACTTTCCTTTCACTTACTTCAAGAAGGGCTCTGGACAACCCCAGAAGTAATTTTCAAGCCGTTGAGAATTCACTTCAAGCTGTCAAAAGCTAACTGCCTCATTGCAGAAGTTCCACTTGGACCACTCCTAGCATAATTCAAGCATCAGGCATCAAAGAAATGAAAATGACATCATAGGTCTGTCCATTTCTTACTTACAAGCCATCTTGATTTGCAGCCCCAAATTACCATCTCTGGATCATAAAAGAGAAACTCAGACACTATTCTCTTGCTGCTTATGTGATTAGCTCATTATTAGCCCATGTAGGAAGGCATGTTCTTTCTAAACTATGTGTCCAGCATTAACTTTCTTTCAAAACTCAATCATTACACTCTTGACACTCCTTTTGTTCTTCTTTGAATTTCCGGTTGGTAGTTATTGTCTTATGGTTCTTGCCAGACTGAGTTAAAAACTTCACTGTCTGTTTTAATATCTCAGTTGGTTGCCATAATATGACTGTAGAGGTTTCTCGAACCAAAAGCGTGTCTGCCAAGTAAAGCTTTCTGTCTGAAACTTGAATGTGACATGTTTCCTCATCATTTAAAGCACTGTTGTAATTAAGGATTGGTGAACCCTTTTTCAGTTTGAGTTAGTTGAATGTCTAATGTTTATTCAAACATCCTGGTTTCAATAAAAGCTCTAAATGTGAGTTGCCAGCACTTTTTCCATTAACTTTTAAATCCCTGTGTGTTTCAAGGGAAATACAGTTCGTATGTTTCTGATTCATTTACACTTAACTCATCAGAATATTATTTTGCTTAGAACTAGTTCTTATCCAAGTATCATGTACCCCTCGAAATCTTTAGAAAAAGGATGTTAGATAAAATACTATAAAAAATAGACCAAGCTGAAGCTTAGAAAAGTTGAACCATATTTGGCTTTGTTTCTGAACTTGGCCCCAAATGTCTTATGTTTAAATTTGTAATAGATTAGCAGGATTCTTTTTACTATTCCAGAAAAATATGGCTATTTACTTTGTATCCTGGATACAATCATGTGTGCAACATTGTGGATAGCTATAAAGAACGTGAGTCAAAATAAACTATATGTAGTACCTATGGTTTTAGCTTCAGTGATGGTGAGGCATTATCTTCTAAAATGTCCATGATAAGAGAAGCTTATCATGTGCCCATTTAACACTGGAGCTTGAAGTATATGAAAGAAACTGTTACTAGCTGCTACCCCCTCCCCCCCAACAGCTGCACAGAGCAAATCTCTAAGAACACAGAATTGTGTGTTCAATTGTTTTTGAGTCAGACTAGATGTAAAAATGTAACATTCTGTGTTACTGGATAAACAGAAATATACACACAAATAAGTGATTCTTATTGTAAACAAGTTTGTATTAGTCAGGCTCCACTTGGGAAAATGGACCCACTTTAAGTATTTCAACAGAGAGAATTTAATAGAGGGAATTGGTTAAATAGGCACCAGCAGTCTTGAAAAGCAAAAGGAGACAACTGAGGTAATGAAGAGCTAATAACTACAGGAATCAGCTACCACACCTAAGCCTGGAGGGACAAGAGGAAGAAGTCGAGTTATCAAACCTGGAAGGAAGCTAGGAGAGGGGACCCCGTGGAGCTAGAGCTCAGAGCTGTAGGGTTGTGGAGAAAGTACTTAAGGGTTCTACTCCCTGAGGCTGATTCTGGAAGTTCTAAAGAGAGTTGGATACTGAAAATGATTGCTACTCCCAACATAAAATGTCTCTTATTATAAATTATGATTCAACCTGAACACATTAAAACAATTAATGGATACTTATTGTCCTTGAGTTGCTATACGGCTGTATTTACTTCTTTTCTTTGCCTCTGTCTCTAAAAACTTCATAAGCCTTAACCTTAAAATGCTACCAGTAGTCTTTACTCTACACATTTTGATTGGGTCTTTGGAAAATAAACAAACATTAAAACACTTGGTAAATAATGAAGCACTAAATAAATGTTAGCATGACTTTACTTTTGAATAAATATTGAAATAAGAGAAATATAAGACAAAAATTGCTTATAATCTCATCTCATTAAGTGGTAATTATTACTTTTTTTTCTATAATCATTCAGTTTTGCTTACTTTCTTCTAATTACTGTCATTTTAAACTCAAGGCCCTAGAATTTTTGTCTTTGAGTACATAAGTGAATTGTTTCTCCATTTTTCTAAAATAAGTCCAACATTTTAAATACTAAGGTTGTTTTTTAAAGAAATAGATATATGCAGGAAGGAAGTAATTTTAAATAAAATCAGATTATTAAAAAAAGGTATTAAGGATGTTTTGCAGCTGCAGGTCATAGCACTAAAAGGAAAGTATAGCTGTGTTTATGAAATTGTAAACAGAAATCTAATTCCATGTTTCTTGATCCCTTTCCCTAATTACACTGCTTTTATGCAGGTTGGAGGTAAAATATTTATAAAATAAGATACAGTTCTGGCACCTGTTGAAGAAATATGTTTATACTTCAAATTTTAAAATACTTCTACATTGAAATTGAACACTTGTTTTTAATACAATAAGAAAAAAATGTCATTTAACAATTTGGGGGAGTATTTCAAGTCTCCATTTCAAGTATATGGTCTTCAGCACTGACAGTCCCTGAATGTGTGACTAGATGGCATTCTCTGAATAACAAAGCGTTATTTTGATGCCCCTTTCAGCTTTGGGTTTTCATTTAGTAAAGAAATGGACAGATTCTGTGAAATTTCTATTACCAATGGATCTTTTTCCCTAACTTTCCTTGAATCAGAAGTGACAGTGGGTACCTTCTCCTCTATTTCCTAAACAGGTACAGTTTTCAGGATTTTTGTTTTACTTTTTTCATCAACAAAGAGTATTGACATGTTCTTTTCTGCAAACCCCAAGGTGTTTTATTCTCTTACTCTCTCTATCACCATCACCCAAAGTGGTGGCAATAGACTATTTTCCCCTTGGGATACTGTTGGAATAGACCGCCTTTATGTGTATTATTTTCTTAGTCAATGAGCTTCGGAAAGCAAAAAGCTATCCGTTTGCTACTCAGTGACTTGCTTCAACACAAAAATACCCTGAGGGGAACCTCAGTGACTGGTAGAGTAGAAGGTATTGCTTCATATTTAGACTTTTCCAGTGAAAATGAATTGGAAAGTTAGAGCTGTGGTGGCTTGGGGGCGTTCCAGGGGGAGTGCCACAATCAATTGGAAAAGGGAAATGTGAATTCAAAATAGCTATTTGGTCTTCCCACTCCAGTAGCAGAAAATGTTAAAATTGTATCTGGTTTGAAGCATTCACAGTCACAATTGAATTTCTGTAGAAGTGTCTCACACAGTACATAAATGTATGCAGAAGCATCATTCCATTGGCCCTTTAATGAATCTGAAGGAATTGCAGAGCCAACACATTGTCCCTAGAAGGTATATATACATATATGTTTTTTTTTTCTCCCAAGGAAATGATCTCAAGGTGAGGGGTATTATTCTGTCAATATAAGTGCCCTTGGGATGTCAATGAAATATTTTTTAATCCTCACTCCAGCCCCCGCCACCCCACCCAAGTTTTTTAAATGACTTTATAAAGTCAAGAGCAGTCTCTAATATGGTTGCACTGACAGTATATAAGGTTTGAAAAAGCTGTCACAGCATCAATCAAATGTCAACTCTACAGAAACTTTACCATGTCAGTAAAATTTTACCCATTAATGCTCAGGATTTTTTGTTTAGGGGAACTCTGCAAATCACAGGCCATTCTCTATAGCTCCCATTCACTGCAATGGCTATCACGGAGGAATGTTTTTGTGGTTGGGCCAATTTCCCATTATACCTATTAAAAATGAGGTCATAAATTTAAAAAAAAGTTATTGAAATGTAGCCTTCATCTGGGGAAGATGAAAGAGGAGAAAGAATACAAACGGGATTTTAATACATTGAAAGTAATCTTGTAATCAGAGAAAACTATATTTAAACTGTATTTAAATATATTCTATATTTTTGTGATTTTTAAACTCCTAACATGTTTTATTGTGGCAAAATATTGTAACATAAAATACACCATTTAACCATTTTCAGTGTATAGTTCTATAGCAAGAAGTACATTCACCACCATCCATTTCTAGAGCTTTTTCATTTTCTCAGACAAATTCTGTACCTATTGTACAATATATTGCTCTCCACTCCCTGCTCCTAGCCTCTGACAACTTTCATCCTCCTTTTTAATTTGTCTAGTCTAGATACCTTGTATAAATAGAATCATACAATATTTATCCTTTTTTTTCAGAAAGAATCTTACTCTGTTGCCCTGGGTGAAGTGTGGTGGCGTCATAGCTCACAGGAACCTGGAAGTCTTGGGCTCCAGAGATCCTTTTGCCTCAGCCTCCTGAGAAGCTGGGATTACAGGCCATTTGGCCACAATGTGCAGCTAGTTTTTCTATTTTGTTCATAGAGTCAGGATCTCACTCTTGTTCAGACTGGTCTGAAACTCCTGAACATAGGCTATCCAGCCGCCCCCTGGCCTCATGGAGTGCTAGGATTCAGGTGTGAGCCACCACCGCATAAGGCCAATATTTATCCTTTGAGTCTTAATTATTTCACTTAGCATAATGTCTTAAAGTTTCATTTATCTTGCTTTTTTCGAAAGATGTTTGTTCTTAGTATTAAATGCTGAAGTTTCAATGATACCAAAATACTCCTTGAAACTGACTTTTTTTTTTTTCCCAGCATAGTATTAGGGGCCATTTTAGACAAGATTCAATTAAATTTAAATCAGAAAAATATATGAATTTCTATATAAAAGTCCCTGTCCTACCTCTTCAGATACTATGATCACAGCTGCATAAGCAGGGTATTCTATGTGCTAGGTATAATTCCATGTGCTCTGCATGCATTTAGTTAATTCTTACAATATCCTTGTGAAGATGGTCCATTATTTTCCTCATTGTATAGAGAGCAATATGGCGCACAGGATGGTTAAGTCACTTGCCTATGGTCACACAGCCGGTAAGTGGCAGAGCCAAGTAGCAAGCCCAGGCTGTCTGGTTCCAGATGCTGTTCTCTTCAGCTCTGTGCTGGGATGTCTCTCATGGGCACTTCCCACTAACAAGAGACCGTGCTTGAATTATTCTTAGGTAGAGACTGCGGATTTATTGGGTTTTAGAGTTCGCCAATGGGCAGGCTGCGGTGGCTCACACCTGTAATCCTAGCACTCTGGGAAGCCAAAGCTAGTGGACCTCTTAAGCTCAGGAGTTCAAGACCAGCCTGAACAAGTGAGAGACCCTGTCTCTACTAAAAATATAAAAACTAGCGAGTCGTTGTTGTAGCAACTTGTAATCCCAGCTTCTCAAGAGTCTGAGGCAAGTGGGTCACTTGAGGACAGGAGTTTGAGGTTGTTGTGAGTTAGGCTGGCACCATAGCACTCTAGCCTGGGGTAACAGAGTGAGACCATGTCTCTAAATAAATAAATAAATAAATAAATAAATAAATAAATAAATAAATAAGTCTCCTCCAGTGTACTGATTCCAATTTGCAGTCGAGTTAAGAACCTTGAACTAGAGCATAGGAAATTAATAAAAAATGAGCACGAGTAGCAGAGTGTATGGCTTTGAACATCAGTCTCCTTACAGGAGTTTGGCTATGGTTTAGTTCGCAAAGGGCGAAGCCCTGGAGTTGAGTAGAGATTGTAGGAGCAGAACATCTGTGAAGGTGAATCTGGGGAAGTTCTCTGTTGCTCCTTATCTCCTGGAATCTTAGGGTGGGTGTGATGCTTTTGTTGACTTTGGCTTTTCCTTCGATCCCATGGAAATGTGAGACCCTTAAGGGGAATTTAAATGGAGGCTAGAAGGAATGATGCGTGGAGAAAGTATATCTAAAGAGTAGAGAGAGGGGTTACTGCGCGAACCAGATAGTGTTTTAGGGCAGTCAAAGAAAATATGAGAAACACAGGCCGATCAGCTCAATTAAGAAAATTCCATGTTTGTTTTTTAAAAAATGTATTTACGTGTATGTTCAGTGACCGAATAAGTTCTGGTGAGTATCGTATAGCCTTTAGCTTTTTACCATTAATTGTATGCTGATGCTATAATGGGTATTAAGTGTATTCTGAATGCTATAATAGATATCAGTACCTATAACCTTAGCCGAGTTACCTATATAGGTCTCATTTTCCTCATTTGTAAAGCATGAGGTTTCAAGGGTCCCTGAAGGCTTTTCAGCCTTGACATTATGACTTTGGGGGTTGGAGTTTATTCCCCTGGATTATGAAACTCCTCAGCCATTGGAAAATTCCAGGGACACCTAAGGCCCGAGGAAGGAAGCTTTTTTAGAAGATAATGTTAACACATTAGAATTGAGCAATAATGGAAGATGGAATCCTCGTTCCTCTTCTTGTAGAGACAGGCACTGATGATCCATCTTCTGCCTCTGTCACCCTAATTTAGGTCATTCCTATTGTGAGCCTTCTCAAATAGTACCTGTCTGGGTATAAAATTTATGTTGAAGGAGCATTAATGCAAGCTCTTAATAAGATGAAGAACTTTACAGTGTGGTGTTATCTGAGGATGATATATTTTATATACTCAAGACATGTTTAATTAGGTTTGCAAGAATCAAATTGGCTTGGTCAGTAATGAAGCTTTCTTTCTACCCCCTTCTTCCATATTCTGCTATAATAACATTCAAGATAGTCAAGAAGTCTTTTCATTTTGGTATATTGGCAAATCAGTCTTTCTCGCTTCCTTTGTTTCTGCAAGACTAATGTGTTTTGAAAATCTGGTTCTTGCTAAGGCTAGAGGGCAAGGGAGAGAGCCTATTGAGAGAAACACAATGCAAGAAATAATAGAACTGATAGGTGTTGGAGCTCCTCAAATATTGAACGTGCATCCTTTTGAAACAGAGTTACTAAATAATTAATAAGCATTTGCATCTGAGCAGCACTTAAGGGTTTTGTAACCTTTGATACTTGGTCCCATTTTGCAGATGAGGACACCGACTTCAGAGTTCAAGCAAGTAGCTCCAAAAGCTTTGCAATTAGAGCCAAGACTTAAAGCAAATCCTCTGCCCCAAATTCCTGCCTCCTTCCAAACAGAAAGATCCCAGTTTAATTAATTGATGAAGGCCTTTCCCCTGGATGAAAGTTGAAATTGTCTTTCTGAGTGGTTCCTTTGATCTTCAGGGGACGGAGGAAGATTTGTCTCTGGTGAGTCTACCCATTTGGAGCTGAGGAAGAAATGTAATGAAAATGATGATGATTTTGAATTTTATCCCAAATCACTGAAGTATTTTCATACTCATGGACTCAGTTCTTCTCTCAACATACCCATGAAGTCAGGTATCTTGAGCCCCGAGCATTTTTAAGAGGCTCTTATCCAAAGTTAGTCACATTCACAGTCAGAGTTGATGCAAGTCTCCCAGCCTCCAATGAGGGTAGTCGTGAAGTTTCCTCTAAAGTTTTCAGTAACTGATATTTGATGAAGACAAGACTAAAGAATAAAGCAGGGAAGCGGAGTGCCCATCAAAAGTGACAAAAATTGAAATGATGTCGGTCATTATCTGTTGTAAATGTATTTCTTTTTTAAGAGAAGGGGGCAATTTAGAAATCGTTGAAGACTAAAAACCTTAGGAAGAGCAGTTATCTCCTTCAATAAAGACAGGTCTTTTGGTTGAAAGTTTGATATCTAAACTTCTGGAACAAGTCTGATTTTTTTTTCATTTGGAAGAAATATAGGAGGTGAAAGACAGGGAAAAATTCTTCCAATGTATTCTCCTATTTTAAGAAATAGAGTATTGCTAAGTTGTTGCTAACAAGGACTAATTGTGACTAGAAGAGTCTATATTGCTTCCTTCACAGAAGTGCTACTGAAAATTTGCAGTACACAGAGATAGTTCATGAACACAGGGTTCAGAATTCTTTAGGTATTTGATACACCTAAACTTATTTTCTTACCTATTTTTACTGAGTTTATATCTACTAGTCTTGCATGCTTAACTATTTAGAAAGTAGGGAAAGAAGAAATAAACATGGGTTTTCTTGTCCAGTTGCCAAAGAAGATGTAGCAAATATGTTATAAATATTTTTAATGTATTGTATTTTATAGAATATTTACCTTTTCCTAAACATTTTTATTTATTTCATGATAAATTGAACAGTTTGCAGACCAGTCCTAACAGGCCACAGACAAATACCTGTCTGCGCCCTCTATCCAGGGTGACAGCTTGAGGCTCTGTCTCAAAAATAAATAAATAAATAAATAAATAAATAAATAAATAAATAAATAAATAAAATTAAAAAAGATTTCAAGAAGGGAGCTATTTTCTCCCTTTTTGGAACTGTAAGAAATTTATGCAGGTGATTTTAGTTATTGCATGAGTTCTGTAAACTTTGTGCCTATACTAATTTGGAGTCCATTGTGCTCCTGAGATGTCTCCATTGCTGCTATAGGAGACAAGAAAAGTTCTACCAGCTAGAACCCATGACCTCCCACCTGTGAAACAAAGAGGGCTTCTAAATCAAGGTAGTGTGCATGGTGTTATGTGCACAGGCTCTGGAGCCAGATTACCTGGAACCCCTGTGTCTACGATCTTGGACACATATTTTAACCTCTTTGTGGCTATACTTCCTCATCTATAAAATAGAAAGGATAGCAATAGAAACTACCACAAAGTATTAAGTGAGTTGACGTATAAAGTACTTAGAAGAACTCTTGGCACAAAGCAAACTCTATATATTTTCATGTTATGATTATTGCTATTGTTATTTGATTTCCACATAAAATTTTCTTTAGAAAAGAGTTTGGGATTTTATAAAAGAAACTTGCAACTGCTCCTTTGCATTACTGAATTTTACATTTATGTGTATCTGAACTGGAAGTAGCACATTTTCAGTGCTTACTAGTCACATGTGGCTAGTGATTGTCATATTGGACAGTACAGTTCTATAAACTTGAACATGAAACTATAGTTGGGTAACAAATATTAAATAACTAGATTGACAGAAACACAAATGACTATTTGCTACATAGTAATAGGTTCAAAATATATAGTGAGTGAATTTTACATTTAAGTAACACTTGGGCAGAATTCTAACATCTTCTAATAAATGATTTTGTGAAATTCTGTACATTTATGTACATAAAAATAAAGGCCATGCTTAGATGCAGCATTTCTCTAATTCTAAATATATAATAAATTATATATTTTCAGGGCCATTAGAAACATTGTGTTTTAAGCAATGTAAATCTAGTAAGATTCTATGAGACCATGGTGAGGAAGAGATTATGAGTTGAGAAAAATACAACCAGAATACACGTTTCAACCTCTTCCTAGAAACTCCTGATTTTCTTCTACTGGGAGATCTTTATCTTCTGGAAATTTGGTCAACTAAATGCATCAGCTTTCTTGCTGGCATAAAGAGCCTTAGGGGGGAAATGGGCATCGCAGAACCTGATGGACATCAGCACCAATTGCATTATGACACTCCAGCTGCTAAATCTTTCATGGTAATGAGCCACGAGATGGTTGCAGCAATACACTTCATAGTGGGAGAAGCCTGTGATCATCATAGGTGCTGCTCATGACGTCCTTATCCTTGAATTTGAAGGATCATTTGAACAGCTTGTAATGAGAGTGGCTAAAGTATTGATTTTGGACTAAATCTGAATGTGAAAAAGACGATGGTTTTGAGTCTCAGAGAGTCACCACCACTGGGAGCAATGCCACCTTCACAGAAGTGGTTTTAAGGAGTGAAAAGTAAGGCATTGATCCCAGGGCCAAATATGTGCAAGAATGTTCTCCTCCTGTTTTCCTATGCCATCTTTGGGTATCTTGGTTAGAGTGTTAGTGTTAGCAGGCTTGACAAGTTGAAGGGCACACATTCAATCATCATGCAGACTAGTGAACTTCAGTATTTCCCAATCACAGTTCCTTTCCTCTAACTGTTGTCTTGAATGAGTATGTACTTGGTCTCAAGAGAATTTAGGGAAGAAGGGATGACAGATAAGGACCATCTATCTCTTCTACTGGCAAAACAGCTCATAACCTATGGAGCCTGGGTCAGTAGTGGCGCCTTTTAAAGAAAAGGAGCAGATAGAGTGTGAGCTATCAGGAAGTCACAAGCTTGTAAATTGGATCATGGTGAATTTTCAAGGAAAGCGTGCCTTGCTACTGAAGCTGAGAATGGATGCAAAGTCAGTAAACAAAGTAGCAGAACAGTCTAGCTCTTTGAAATATGGAGCTATCGTTAGAAACTAAAAGAACCCAAGCCAGTGAGATCAATGAATGCAGATAAGAATGCTGTTAGAATTGGAAGCCAACATCAGCACTAATGTTTTCCTATCAATACTTATTTACGGCCTCTGTTTTCTAATATTAGGCTTACGTGGAGTGTTCTCAATAGATGGTATCAGTTCTGCTTGTCCATCAATTTATTAGCACGTATGTGTTAACATTATAGTGAATTTCAGTTTCTTGTAGTATTCTAAAGGAGGTTGTTGGTTCTATTTTATCAAGAAACTTACACCAATATGCTTGCTGCTACTTGATTCAGATTCTCCAGCTGTTTTTTTTTTGTTTGCTACTTTCCATCGAATTCAATAGCTATGTGTTCAATGCTGAATATGCTAAAATTTTTCTAATACCCTGTTTTTCAACCCTTTTTAATCTCACAGCACACTTGAACCTTCAGTTAAACTTTCGAGGCACACTTAAATTAGGTTAATCAAAAAAAGAGAGTAGAAGAAAGAAGATACTGTGCTTTGAACTTCTTTCAAAGATAATTTAATTAATGATCTTCAACAATTTTCATGGCACACCTAAGATGCTATTCTCATGGCACACCAGTGTGCCAAGACCCACCCATTGAAAATCACCGCTCTAATCTAATAGCAGAAACCTTGAAGAAACAAGGTGACATCACTGTCCTTGTCCAAAAAGGTTCAGCATCGAGGTGGGAAGAAAGACTTATAATAAAACACAAAAGGAAAATTGTCATCAGGGAAAGTGGTTTTGCACACATGTGTTTAATGTCACAGATTTGGGAGGGGAAAAAAAAGAAATTTTGGATAAATGTTGGTTTTGCTTATATCGCTACCTATGAATAATCTTTCAAGGCAAAAAACCCTTCTCAGTTTTATGATGGAAAATATCATTTGAAGAAGCTTAAAATAAATGTAAGTATCAAATACACTATGAAGTCATTGAATGAAGGCTCTTCAACCACAGTTTTCAGGATACCAAAAAAGCATATGATGTTTTATGCAAGGAGAATTCGTGGCTTACACTTCAAAACTTTATGGATCTAGGAAAATGTTTGTATTTCTTATTTGGTATGATTTAGGGAAATATTTCTTTAACATCTCCTTTTCATATTGTGCAATTCACACTAGAGACATGTCTATGAAATATTTACACATGATTTTTATTTGAAAGGAAGTAGCTGGTTGCTACATGAAAGCTTCATGGCGAAGATTCCTTGCTTTCAAAAGAAAATTGAAGCTAAATAAAAAGATTTCATGGAGAGTTTAGAGAAGTCTTTTTTTTTTCTTTTCAAGAGGTAATTGATTTGCTTCCCAAAAGAGTCTTTCTAGAACTCTAGGTAGACAATGCTCTAACCTTGTCAGAAGAGGATAATAAATTTAGAGTTAGACTGGTTTGGAAAGAAGGACTTAGAATGAACTATATTTTATAGGAACGGAGCACCAAAGGTCTGTTGTTAGTTTATAGGGCCTTGATTAGATAGCTTATTGATTTTGGCTGCTGGTGATATGGTTCATGTTCAGAAGGTATCAAACTCATGCTGAATAAAATAGAAGCAAACGCTTTTTAAAAAATAAAACAGAAAGTAGGGAGACACTGGCTAGCAGTCTAGCTGTAGTTCTTCAAATGGAACAGGCAGCTGTGCTGTATTGCCTTCAGCCCTCTGGAAGCAGTTATGTGTATTAAATACTGGAATAACTTGATATTTTAAAAGCTTATATGCTCATCCAAGTAAAATGGTTTTAGAAGACTACCGGGAGTTTTATGATTTTATAGTTAAATCAATACCCAGATTTATGCCTTTTGGACAGAGAAACTTGAATTTAATTGAGAAAATGGATCTAATGAGGATAGACATATTTTGTGCAGATGTAGAAGGGTTTTTTTTTTTTGCTTATTATCTGAAAAATGAAACAGGTACTTTTGATACGAAGATGGATATAGCTTTTCAGGATAAATGACAAATGTTCAGAAATTTTAAAAGATTTGTGATATTGTATAGAGGTTCCTGAATGTCTGGCCGAATAATTTTTTGTCTCTTTTAAATTCTTGAATTTAAGATTCATTAATTATACAGAAAAGCACATAATATTTTACTTTATACTACACAATTAATGGCCATATGGTATTAAATTGGCAACCAGACTTTTAAGAATAACAATTTTAAACAGAATCACTTGCAGTCTAGATTTTCTTTTTTCATATTTTATGATGCTTTACAGAAGAATTTGTATTTTATTCACTGGTTAAATAGAGGTAAATTTTTTCAAAAAAGGAAATAGTGAAAACATTTTTGTTGATTGTTTTAGACATAGCTATAAATAAAAATTCTGTAGATATCATGTTCTGTGTTTTCAGAAGACTTGGTATTTTCCAAATGGAAGGGAAAACCTCCTAAGAAAATTTAGCAAGTGCAGAGCTGTTTTGGTGATCTATAACTTAGTTTCCGTTAACCCTAATTCTCCCCAGTCTTTGACCACATTTTGCTTCAGGAAATATTCAAATACACTATTCTTACACAAACCAAATTCAATTGCAGGGAGATTCTGCCTGTGTAATAACTGCGTGATTAGATCTTGAAATGCAAAGAAGCAAATTCAGCTTCTAGAAACATATGGACCCAAATAACTTTAAGAAAAATCATCGGAGGGCAGAATTTGGTTCTGTGGTATGTTTATGCAATGAAAGGGTTCCAGAAATAACTAAGTGCTTTCCTGCTGTCCAGAAAACACACACATACACACACGCCACATTTTTCATGTTACTTTTTCTCTATCCTCAATTTCTCTCAAATTAAGAGGTCTTGGGGCCCTCTATGAATATCAATATTTTAAAAGTGGAATTTGCATATCAAAGTGCCGAAGATAGACTACACTATGTTTTTCATAAGTGTAGAGGACTGATCACTAGTAAATCTGGAAGTACCTAAGAGTTATGTCTAGAAGGTTAGCTGAAGTCTAACTTCACTGCCATATATTTCTCCTGGAAGATATTGTGAATATAAGTTTAAAAAAATCTTCAGACATATCAAACCCATACTGTTCAGAGAATTTATAGGTTTTATGTATAATGCTATAAATAAAAATACATTTTCAAACTGAGCACTGCAAGAAATAGAAAATCTGAGTATAGTTTTGGCTGAAATAATTTTGAAAAGCACAAAAAAATGGACATTGATGTAACTTAAAAGGCACAGTCTTTTGGGGGGAGTTTGACTCCCAGTTTTTACTCAAATATGAATTATTTTCATTAAAGAAAACATAAAAGATGTTTATATTCTTCTGCTTTATGTGATGTATTTAGAAATATACTTTGGTATCCTTAAATCTTATTTACTCTTTTGAAAGGGCATAAGCATTATCCTAGAAAATCAAAAGAAGAATCACTGGATTTCAAAAATGAATGAATCTCCCACACACACCATGTATTTCAGGAAGACACCCAGCGTATTAGACAAGGAGAGATACAAAATGAAGTTGAAACTTCAAGTTTCAGGTTTGTGTATTTTAAGGCTATCGTGGAGTGATTCGGCTAGTGGAGATAAGTAATTTGAAAAGTAAACGGTGATTCACTCATTTTGTCTTTGTATAGTAACCTGAAAAGAGAGGCTATCTATGGAGAATCTGCTAAACTACAATGATTTAATCTAGACAATTGATCTGATCCGGTAAAAATATATTTCTATTACAGGGAACTTTCTATTAAGCTTTGTTCAATTAAGTTTCAGTTTTTACATTTTTTCGCCTTTATTCAATAGGTAACCACAGGCCAGGTAAAATATTTTTAAATTCCTTATAGGCTAGTTAGTTATTGGAACCCAAACAGATTTTCCCCTGAGTTGTTACTTTTGTTTCATTAGTGGTCCTATTTTTTTTTTTTTTTTAGGTGACAGACTAAGTTGGCGATGGGGCGCTCTTTGCGTCATGCTAGAAAGAGTTTATGGTCCCACCTGTATCCAGGAGAAAGGGAAAACAAACCTTCATTTTTAAGTCCTTGGAAATTCCATGCCATTAAGAAACTGCTACTGCCAGCTCTCTGGTGTTATTTAAAGGGGTAAAAAGTTCATTACACTAGTTTGCTTATAAGTGATGGTTTTATGTTTATATTATTTGAAGAACTAGTCTATTTGATAATAGTAGATCACTCAGAAGATGTCAGACCCATGTGTGGGTTATGGATTGCTTTTGGCTGCAGGTAAAAGTGTCTACAACACAGCAAAAGTGGAAGTGCTAAAGACAAAAGGTACATGTCTTCAGAATCTGTCTCTATGAGGATAGCCACATGTTGCCTAAGTGCTCATTGAATAGAACTATTTCTTTTCACTGCCAAAAGAGAGCCTGGGAAATTCAGGATTTTGGCTGGGTACCTTACTATGCTGAAAAATATCTGAGTTCTTACTTTGAAGAAGGGAAAGATATTTGGGAGAGATAATAATAACAGTGATTGATCCATTTATCTTTAATAAACAGCTCAGGTCAAATGTCAGTTTTACACCTGTTATTTTTTTCTTTATTGGAACATACACTGTGTAAGAATTTTCTACTTTTAGTTAAGTTGGTCTCATCACATCCTCATATTGGTTCTGTCCTCCTCAGGTAATCCAGTCCTGTGTAGGGATTAGAACGGTCTGTAAGTTACAGAGGTATTGCTAGCATACTTAAGCACTAACAACCTATTACATTTTTCTTCTCGGATAAATATATGTAGTCTAAATGTATACTGATAGAGAAATGATTACCCTTCGTATCAATGCCTTCAGAGTTTAATAGATTGTAAGACAGGCTGTTTTTTTTCAACCATTTATTTTTCAGCATGAATTCCCTTTAAAATAGTCTGTTCTGTTTGTTGCAGGACCTGGTGGGAGGAAGTGCTCCATTAATCAATTCAGTTTATTTAACTTATTAAAAACATTTATTGAATAACCAGTATTTGCTGTAGCTTTCCAAAATCCATTTTTAAAAATAGCTTCTGAATATTTTAAAGAATGATATAAAATTTGTTCAAAATTTTTACAGCAGTAAAAAACAAAATCCACTTTAACTAGAAAAGCAAATACATATGTTTTAGGTCACTGGTATAGGCATATCCCTGATCCCCAGCTCCCCTGCCCTGTCTTTCTTTCTTTTTTGGGAGGGGGGGCAGTTTTTGGCTGGGGCTGGATTTGAACCTACCATCTCTGGCTACTCCTCTGAGCCACAGGCGCTACCCTGCCCTGCCCTATCTTTAGTATTGTGTGTGCTTTTCACAAATAGGAGAATTTATATATGATCAAAATGGACGACTTCATTTTCCCCTTAAAATTAATGCTTCTTAACATTTTGTATACTGTGTTTTCATGGTCTTGTTGATATCAGCCCGGTAAAAATCATATCTAAATTTAATTTCTTTTTTCTGGAGATAGTAAAAAATGTTAGTGGCAGCCTTAATATTCATGAAGTTTTCTGCTTGAGGTGGTGTGTTCTTAATTTCCAGTGTAAGGGACAGTTTAACGTATTTAAGTTTTAGGGAGATAATATGGATGTATCAAAACTTGTTGTCAAGTTTCACAGTTGTGTATTTGGGAAATGTAGACCGTCTGGGAGTCAGAGTAATTAGTTTAAAATGCCGGAAAAGTGAAACATCCCCTATGAGAATTCCCAAAGTTGATAATTCCTAAGTTACTTCCTCCCTTTCATTATTTTGGCATTCTTTTTATATGGTATCCTGTGCAGCTTAATTTCTTATATAATCCTTTATTTGTGGAGAATCTGGTTTTAGACCAGAATTTTATATTTTGGAATGATTATATTGCTTTGTATTCATTCTTAAGTTGAAACCAAACACCCTTACATCTGAGTGTTTATTAAGATACTAAACATGGTAAACATAGAAACTGTGCTAGGAAGCTGCACTATTTCATATTTTGGAAAAAATTCAGATGATAATTTAATTACATGTTGACATCTTTTAAAACATACTTCAAAGAGTATATGTAGTTGAAGGGAGAAAGAAAAATATTGCTTTTTGAAGTGGTTATACCTAAAACCGAGGCCCAGAGTCACACCAACAGAAGGTACATCAAGTCACGTAGAGGAGAGGAGCTAAATAAGTTGTGACATAAAGAATCCTAGAAGTGGTTACAAGTATTTGGTAACTGTAGGTTTATTGCCAACTATAGGTAAATTGCCTTTAGTTACAACATAACACAATACCTGAGGGGGCAGTACTAATACTTCAAGGTGTCCAAGAAGACTAATACTTCATGGTGTCCAAGAAGAATTTTCTTTTCAATTTTTCTCAATTGTGTATCTATTTTTCTTACAGAATCTAGTTTTATTGTATTCGTACACTTACAAATGAAAAAATTCTACAGGAGGTTAATCTTCCATCCTTTTAATTATCTATTCAAGTAGTATCAATGAGGTCCGAGGCTTTCGAGGCTACCATCTATGAAGGAGTAGCCACTGAACTGGAACCACTTCTAATTAAAGGTCATAAATCCTTAGTGGACAATCGAATTTCAAAATCATGAATCAACCCAATTCTAACATATTTTTTGGATTATAGCTTATTTCCCAAATTTGAATAAGTACTTCCCCCTCACCCCCGACCTCTCCACATACATTTTAATGTTTTCAAATTGAAATACATCTTAAAATCAATATGGACACTTAATGAGGTAGTGTTTCTTTTATATCACAAAAGCTGGCATTCAGTTGGCTTTAAGTAATAGGATATATTTTTATATTAATTAATAGAAAGGCTGTAGGTGAACAGGTTTTGATTGACATAGTGCTTTAAGGGTGTTAGGGACGTTAGTTCTTTATAGCTCTTCTCTGGCAATGGTATGAATATAGATATGGCATTGATTTAATCATGACCGTAAGTTGGCTGCCAATAGTAACCAAGATACTTTACTTTCTTGATCATGCCAAGTAAAAGGGAGAGTACCTTTCCCCCAGGCTAATATGTACTTTCTTCCTTTCAATCTGAATGGGTGAGTTTAGGTCATGGCGCCACCCTTAGACCAATCAGAGTTACCAAGAAATGTCTTCCACTGATTTATTCTCATCAAGCTCCACCCTAGAAGCTTCACCTGAGTGTCATGAATCACTTGAGTTATATGAGAGGAGGCACGGGATTGAAACTAGAGTTCTATAAGGAGAGAAGCAGAAAAAAGAGCTCTAGATAGACAACTCAGAGATTCTGCCTTACAGAAATGGACATGTGTGAGCTGACCCAGGACCACAAATCAACTGTGCGTGAAAAAAAAGTGTTCCGAGATTTTGTAGATAATATTCAAGAAGTTGGAGCTATCCTTTCTCTTATCCTATTCCCTTCAGAACTTCTGCCAAGTGATTAGATGATGAATTCTTGATAAGTGATAATGGCTTAGAATAATTTAATATGGTGGGCTTCTCAGGACCACTACATAATAAGAAGACATTCCTAGCATAAAATTTCTCTCAGATCATGGTAAAAAGTTGGGTCCTGGACTCCCCTAGGGGAAGACCAGTTGGAAGATAGAGTGTCCCAACCTTTCTAAGTTGTTCTTCACTTTGGGCCGCCAAAACATTTTTGCATATGGTATTAATATATTTCCTTTGGTGTGATTTAGGATTTGACAAATCATGGAGATGGGATTGGAGGATAGAGATACTCTTTATTTGCAGTTCACGGGGTATACCTGTAAGAAGTCATTTGGTAGAAATCTGAATGCTCAGGGGAAACTGGAAGGAAACCCCTTGAGCTCAGTTATACCCAAATAATTAGAGGAGGAAGAAAAGCTGCAGTAGCTCCTGTCGGGGACAGACACCTTAGATAACATTGCTACTGAGAGTTTAACCTCATCAACTTTGCATCAATGTCTTGGCCTGGCATATATTATTAAAAACGCTTTTGTACGGTAAAATTTGGAATTTTCTTATTTCTCCAGTCTCTCCAGTAAACGTGATGTTTGATAAGTTGTTATAAAGCTAATTCCATAAAAGCTTTAATATCTAATCCCCACTTCAAACAACTTTTCAGACTACAAATTCTCTATTTCCACCAGACATAGTCTGATGACTTGTGTGACAAAACTACACTACTACACCTATCACTAATTTGTAATCTGACAATATCAGTCAACTATGTTTCCAAATATGTTAATGCCTAATGTCCTTTTAATTACATAACTGATTAAATGTTATATAAATCGATTAAATAAGAATGTGAAAAAATAATTACTTTTTTTCTGAAAACTAATTTATGGATTATGGAAAGACTTGAAAAAAAGATTTAAATTTAAATTTTCTCTCTGATTAGGTAGAAAAGAGGACTGTGTAAGTCAGAGGGGTGTTGAGTATCACACACTTTTAGAATTGCTTACATGGATTTTTCTTAAAGCTCTCTAAGATCTTTGCTTTCAGAGGTGTAACTAGATTATTCATGAAGGAGTTGATATATACAAGAAAAGTGATGTAAGACATTGATTATTGGACACCTATTTATCCTTTGGTGTTAACCTGAAAGATTGAGGCACATATGTACATCTATATTTTTTGAGTGAAAGAAGATGTCTAAAGAAAGTATATGTCCTTTTTAGTGCTCTTTTGCTTTATCTGGACTTCTTTGTTTAAGAGATGAGCTTTTACTGTGGTCATTTACATTTGTACATACCCCTGCCTGACCAAAGCTGATGCTTCCTTGTGGGCAGAAATATTTGCCAAGGGTGGGTCACTCATTCACAATAGTTTGTTCTATCAAAATAGTTTGTTCTATTAATATTTATTGAGCACCTACCGTATATCAGTCTGTGGTCCAGAAGCTGGGAAACCAAGATAAAAAATGCTCTCCCAGACATCGAGGGCATAGGCAAAAGAAGGGAGAGAAGTACAAGAGGGTAAATACAATGACAGTTGTATGTCTGGGTCTTGTAGGAAGCAGAGGAGGGACATTAAGAGGTGGAAGGCTCTAGATGGGCACGGTACAATTTCCCGCCATCCGTTTTGACCTCTCTTGGTTCTGAAAGACTCGTGGTTGGTCACAACCTGGTATGGCACCTGGTGTGAACGATACTAATATCTATTGAGAATTTACCTTGCACAAGACAATGTGCTGATTGCTTGATGGGCACAATCCCATGTAGTACTCACAGTTATCCCCCAAGGAAGATCCCAGTATTGTCCCCATGTTCTATGAGAGACCACACAGCTGGAAAGGGTAAAACTGGAATTCAAATCTGTCTCTGTCCGTCTTTAAAATACACGTTCGAAAGTGTCCGCCGTGCTACCTCCAGCAACTTTCAGTGTGAGGAGATCCTTATTGGTTCATGATAGAGTTTAAAAATTGTTTGAACATATGGACAATATATGTGCGTGTTTGTATGTCTGCAAAATATCCAGTTGGATGTTCTCTATATGTACTTGCTGTGAAAATGTATGGTGTATGTATATATCTATAAACACTCCCTCCCCATATGCCGAGCGTTATAGTTAGCAAGATGAACCAGTTGGCCGGTGCACATGCTGGCAAGGCCATCCGAGGAGCAGTTGCTGGGGGGCATACTACCCCCTTCCCCAGGAGCGCTGTCCTATTGTCTGATGGGGGCTCTTCCAAGCAGTTCCAGGTTCCTCTCTTCTGCCAGCATTTCCGTAGCCAGTGACTATTTTCTCTTCTTCTCTTATTCGGTGGCTGTGTGGAGGGAGGAGGGAGCATTAAATAATTTTCTGCTCTAGGCACTGATACACTTAAGACAGCTCTCTTCCTGGAATATATAAATGCCAGCAAATCAGCATTTCTTAAGCTGCACTATCCTTCCTGGAAATCCTGTTAAAGGACATCCCCTGGCCGCTTGTCTAGGACTGAATGAGAATATAGTGAGCCTCAGGATTTCCAGTGCGGAGATATTAGCATAAATCTCCCACTAATGCACCTCTGTCTGTTAGTGGAAGAGCCACTGCAACCCCAGAAAATGCGTTAAATTGAGACGGGACTAATGTTTTGCAACTGGGGCGACATGGCACTGTGCAGGGAGGCATTTGCCTGGAGTGTCTAGCTCTGCAAATACCTTTGGGGAGGCATTTAGGATTTTTCTGTGTTTGGACCTTGAGAAATGATTAGCAGCCCCATGAGGAAATATAATTTTTTGAGGTGCTCAGGGAGCAATAACAAGAACTTTACAACGGATGGAGCCATTTCATCTTATAATTTCGCCTCTGACATCCTAACAACCTCATGTGGGAGGCAGGATAATTAGTCCCATTTTAAAGATGTGAAAATTGAGACTTAAAAGGTTGTATGGGGCAGCACCTGTGGCTCAGTGAGTAGGGCGCCGGCCCCATATGCTGGAAGTGGCGGTTTCAAACCCAGCCCCGACCAAAAACTGCAAAAAAAAAAGGTTCTATGACTCTGAGACTTAGGATGGTGAAGTTAGACAAGTTCTCAGAATGATTCTCTACCTTGGCTCTCTGTCTTTTCTTCCTTTCTCTTTTTCTACCTCTCCGTTCTTAAGCTCTTGATCCCCTTCTTTTTAGAAGTGAAAATTGTGGCACTTAAATGTTGCCTGGGGCATGGTGCTCGATCCTCCACCAATTTTTTTTTCTTTGGTGTGTGTTGAGTGCATGATAGATGAGTTTAAATGGCATCCTACCTGGGATCACACAATCCATGATAGATAGCAGCAGAGTTGCAGAGGCCAAGACAGGAGAACAGTGGAGCACTCTCCTTGCTCAGCTGCCCTTGGCCACCAACCTGACCAAGTGACCTGCCCAAGTGCCATGCTGAGTCCAGCCCAGTGGAGTCCAAGATTTCATTTTATTGAGGCTTCCTTATTTGTTCAAAGTCAGTAAGCCTCTTTATGGAAGGATTGAGTGTTAAAACCAGCTTTGTTATTTACCAGCCCAGTGCTTTGGTCTAAGCAGGTATCCACTTGTACATGAGAATGACTGATGGACTCCTAAGAGTTAGAAGAGAACTTAGAGTTCATTTACCTGCTTACCGTGTGTTGGAATAGCTTCAGTTCAATCACGAGTGGGGTCATTGGACTTCCACTTGAACTCTTAGATTATAGTGACAGGTGTCAAGTCTATAAGGAAAAGCTCAACTCTTAAGAGTATCTCTTGAGTGGGTGGACAGATGAGGCATGATGCTCAATGGACAGTGTAACCTTCACTCTCCTTTTTTTTTTTTTCCTGTCATCATGAGATAGATTTTTCTCATTTTACTAGTGTATGTGTGTGTGTGTGTAAAAAGAGAAAAGGTAGGTGAAAAGAAGTTTGTTCTAAGTTTTTGAGTGATGGAATATGAACTGAAATTCAGTTGTCCTTGAAGATAAATGATTTTGAATCAACTTAGGTTCTTATGTTAGGTCTGAGAAATCTCAGGCAAATAACTTACTGGTCCTTAAGTCCTACTTTTTCACAGGTAAAATGAGGATAGTAATATATTTTTATGGGTTTTTTTGGGAAAGATTGAACTAAATAATGCACACACACTTCTTTGGCCAGTGCCTAATACATAGTAAGTTTTCAGGCCAATGGGGGCTACTGTAATAATGACAATGACAATAATAAAATTAATCATGTTGATAGTTATTCATATATATGCATATCATATATACTGCTTAAATAAATTATATTTATATAGTATATAAAACACCTAATATATATTTATAGAGGTGTATATGAACATATACATATTATATATATGCATAATACCTAGGCTTTAGGAAATAGAAATCTAAGACCTGAAAACTTTTTATAAGCCTGGTCTTTCTTATATACCTACATAAACCAGAATCTTCTTTAATCACATTAGTGTCCAATCAAGCAAAAGCTCTGTGGAACTTTCAGGTATGCTAGAGCTCATCAAACAATCAGGGATTACCGAGGTAGACTCCCATATCCATTCCTTCTTTTTCAAATATTAGATTGTGCCAACCATGGACCAAAAACTATGGGAGTTGTGGGGTTTATAGTGGTGCACACCAGACAGTCTGTTCTTACCCTTCCTAGAAAGTTGCAAATTCAAGTAAGTGCTGTGAAGGGAAAGAAAAGAATCAGAAACTAACATGGCCACCTAATTTAAATTGAGGTTTCAGGGGGAAAAGGGAATAGAACTTTGGGCCCTAGCTGAATGGCCTGCGGGAGAAAAGGGCTCCTTTCTGTAGAGTGAGGGGCAACTAACTGTGGTTCCTGCCAGATCTGGAGGCTTTGTGCAATGGTCAGATCTTCCCAGCCTTGTAAGTCATCATCAGGAGCTTGGGATTTTGGAGGAGGGGGAACAGTGAGGATATTAAGAAAGTGACAAGATTTAGTTTATATTCATAGATTCATCTTTAATGACTTCTCCAGCATTATCTTCCTACCTATGATGCTTCTGCCCTCTTTTTGAGTGAAACATACCCACTGAAAAGGATTCAATTTTCTCACTCCTGATAAGGCAAAGTGGATGATGAAGGTGTATATTTTGTCTTGAGAGGACATTTATATTTTAACAGAAGTCAAGTTTTAAGCTAATGAATGAATCCTTAAGTGTGATTTTTCTTGCATCCACCACCCCAAGAACTGAAGGGGCTTCTCTTGGAGAAGAACAGTGTTTGAGAGCTCCAACCTAGCAGACCAGGAATCAAATCTGAGCCTTGCTTCCTAGGAGTGTGACTTGATTTTAGACTTCATTTTTTGTTTTTTCTTTCTTTCTTTCTTTCTTTTTTGAGACAGAGCCTTACTTTTTCACTCTGGGTAGAGTGCTGTGGCATCATAGCTCACAGCAAGCTCAAACTCTTGGGCTCAAGCAATCCTCTTGCATCAGCCTCCTAAGTAACTGGGACTACAGACACCCACCCAATGCCTGGCTACTTTTAGTAGAGATGGGGTCTCACTTTTGGCTCAGGCTGGTCTTAAACTCCTAAACTCAAGCAAGCCACTATCTTGGCCTCCCAGAGTGCTAGGATTACAGGTGTGAGCCACCACACTCAGCCTCATACTTCATTTTCTTAACCTTCTGTTTCCTTATCTGTAAATGGGGAAAATTAAGAGTTCTCACCTTATACGCTTGTGGAATTGAGTGACATAGTGTACGAGAATAATTACAGCACTGTGCGATTGTTTATATTAAATCCTACTGTGCAGAGTTGGTAAAGGACCTCCTTTCCCTGAATTCTCCTTCTTCTGAAAACATTATCACAAGATTCCAGGGTAATTTCAAGTTGACTTTCTCATGATCTGTATCATGTCATCTATGTTTAGACATTTTCACACTTCCATCTGAAAACATTTTGGGTGTTCTTCCTTTAAGAAACATATACTTTCTTCCACACATATTTTTGCATGTAACAAACTTTGTCAACGTGCAAATTATTTCCTTGAAATAATTGGCAATTTGGTATCGGCGATGGGCAGGGGTGACTCACCTGAAAGTTTAAGAAAGTGATTTCAGACAGACTGCAGGGGAGGGTGGTGGGGAGGGGGTGATCTTTGGAATCATAGGATTCAGAATCCTATGGTGCATGATGGAATGACATTAATGGCAAGGATACCCGAGTGCTCTGAATTCCGGTAGGGAGATTGGCTGGAGTTCCTCATTTTGCCTTCACAGAGGGGACTGGGGAGGCCACGACTATCTAATGGTGGTAAGGAGGTTTTTAATTCCCATGGCATATGCCCTCAGAAAGCTTGCTTATCTCCCCAACCCCCGCCCCCCACCTTCGAACGAAAAGGGTGGGGGAGCTGAAAAACACTTGGCACAGGTGCAAGAAAGCTGAAAACGTCTGGCAGAGCTCACAGACGTCGTTTTCCACTCGGCACCAAATGTTTTACAGTCTTCGTGAGCCCATATAGATTCTGGCTTCTGCCCAGTCGTTTGTTTGAAACTGTAGGCTCTGAGAAAAGGCTCCACACTGCAGCTGGCCTTTAAACCACATTTTATGGGGGAGAGTGTTCAGGGTACAATTGGAATGAGGCGAGCTTGCCTTTGACTTTGGACGTAAAAGTAACAGATTGGGGTTGGGTGGAGCTAACGCTAAGGAATTGTTGGTCTGTTCATTTTCCCCCTAAAGACCGACACTTTTGGAAATTTTACCTCAATCTAGATGATTTCACGGGCTAATTTATAGTGAGGCCCCCAAATGTGACTTTAACCCAATTTAGCTCAATTTGACTTAAACATAAATCTAACAGTTCTAAGTAATGGAAATGGCAGAATCATTCTTCGTGATGTAAATTTCTCACTAATTTAGGGCAATTGTGGCTTAGCTCCCACCTACACGCATGTTCATTGTGAATGAACATTTATTTAATAGTTAACTATTTGTCTTTCTCTTTCTTTGTAGCCCTTTTTGGTTTCTTATCTTATTGCTCATAATTTCAAAGGACTAATGACTAATTAGATTTTTTGGTACCTGTGTATTAATGATGCAAAAGAAAAAGACTTCAATAAGAGAGTTAATCAAAACTGAAATTTGAGCTTTAAAAAGTCCCTCATCCTTTGACAATTTTGGGACAAGTACAAAGTCCTCCTTAGACCTTTGGCTGTAAGTAATAATCAGCCTTTATGGAACACTTGCTCTGTGTTAGCTGTTATCCTAGACACCTTCCACGAATTTTCTTGTTTACTTTTATTGTGACTATAAGTATGACTATCATCTCTATGTTCCAGAGAGGGAAATTGAGGCTTAGAAAATCTCAGTGACTTTCCCAAAGAGATTTTTATGAATGTGCATTACGGATTTATTTGGTTGGTTCCTTTCAGTTTTCAGGAACCCTGAAGAGCAAAATACACCCAATTCCCAAAGCAATTGCTGCCCTCCTCTTCTCAGTGGCTCCTGGGAAATGGTTCGCCCTGGAATTGTGTTAAAGATAATCCCGATGCCCCCAAGCAGCAGAGCCTGAAAATAGTTCTTTTTTTTTTCAGCAGAGGAGCTGGTGCGTATGCCATCGAACCTCTGACTTAACCAGTTAGTTAATATGGCAGTTACAGATTCCTTATTATTTGGAGAACGGCTTTCCGTGAAAGCAGGCAAATATGCAGTACCCCTTTTTGTCAAATTGTGACAAAAAGGTAGACCCAGCTTGAAATAAGCTAGTCATCAGGCATGTGGCATAACAGGGGCAGTGGCCCCTGCCAATTGGTGCCTCTTTTCTATCCTGATGAACCAGTTCAATAAATAAATGAGCACTTTCTCAGTTCGTAAACTGAGAGCAGTTAGAAGAAAAAAATAATGAGAGCACAGATATATATTTAGAAGGCTGGCCAGACAGAGAAGGAGAGAGCAAGTTGCACGCCATGAGACAAAGAGATCAGAAGAGAGAGCGTGTCAGTACTCCCCACGGCAGAGTCGCAATCTTCTTTTGGATATCATGTTGAAAAGATTCCCAATTCTTAGCTCTGTGAGCTAAAGCAGATGGGTGCTCCATGTTGGTACAGATTCCTATTTGAAGCCGTGTACTTGCAAAGATGGGGTTTGGGTCATTTGATTTTCTCTGAAAAACAGTCTTGTGTGAGCATCTAAAAGAATTTAAGAGAAAGTATCCAATGTATACATCCCTATTATGAGGCAAATTGTCTTTCAAGTGTAGGCTACAGTCCACTTATTGCACAAAACAAAAGATTTTGAGCCCTAAGATTTTAGTCTTTCTACTATGAGATAAGGTTTTAAAGTGCTGTTTTTTTCTTTGTAACTCTCTTTTCCAGGAAAGAGTGACTGTGTGTGTCTGACTCATTGTCCTTTGCTTAGTGGCTATAGCCTTTCAGTGTGGAGCACTGCCCCCTCCCCAGCTTCCCCAGGCCTCGAAACTTTCATGGGTGCTGCCTGGCTTCCACCTGCCAGCGTCTGCCGCTCTTGTCTGGGGACCAGAAGTGTAGGGGAATGAGCCATCTCCCACTGATTTTTCTTTCTTTATTTTTTTTTCAAAGACAGACCTGTAGTTTATTTTGTATTTTTTAAAATAAATACACTTTACATTAAAGAAAAAGGCCTTTGATTTGTAATTTCCACATTCAGGAGAAAAGAGAAAAAGATTTTTCAAAAACTGAATCACAAAGAAAAATAGAGGGAGTGAACTTATATCCTAAGTTCCCTCAACTCTAAAAAACCATTATCCACAATGACCATGCTGCCCCAAACCATGAAGGTCGGTGAATTTAGGCCTTTACTCAGCAAACAAGCAGCACCTTCGTTCCCACCTCCGGCACAAATGAAAACAAATTAACTTGACAGCACATGAGGCAACAAAACAGGTTAAAAAATCATATATTATATTTATAATAAAATATTCTTAATCCTTATCAATTTAAGAAACCACGATTTTCCTTTTCATTTAAATATGTATGTAAAAATGCCTCTTATATTGTTCTTTAGACATCATTTTCTTCCAAAGAAAATGAAGCACAGAGA
>CAUYRH010060061.1:0-20481 GCA_963574655.1 Perodicticus potto | reverse complement strand
ATTTTCAGGACACTAGAGGAGAGCTTTATACAATTACTGATGTGAATTTCTCTAAAGTGTATATTTTTGTGTCCAGTTATATTATTTAAAAAAGTGTTACTTTGTAAAAATTGTACATAAAGTATTGTATAGTTTACACTGTTTTCATCTTGTGTGTGGTTATTGCTTAATGCTTTTTAAATTTGGAACACTCACTATGGTTAAATAAGGTCTTAAAAGAAATGTAAATATTCAATTAATAAAATTAAATATTTTAATGATTTTTTTTTTAAGTCTTGATCTGTGAATCCCAATAGGGCCTGTTTTGGCTTCGTTACCAATAAGCATTTGTTTTTACAGTGACAAAACAAAGGTCTATTCCTTCTGTCTTTGAATCCAGTTCTTCTCCCTCACTAAAAAAATACTCTTACAGAAAGATAAAAGGAAAGAAATGTAAACTTGGTATTTAAATTAATCAGAAGTCCTTGATTTTCTAGGCATAGATGTTGCCATCAGTCGTATTTCTTTTATTTACTTTTTATGTGTTGTACTCCAAAAGTAAATTAAAATACTTTATTACAAAGCACAGTTTATAGAAATAACATTAAATGCAACATTTTGATTATTAACAAATGTACATTTTACACTGCAAAATAATTTCAAATAAAGGTTTAAGAGGTAGAACAAAGTATACTTGAAAGGCCTGTATATATACATTTAGTACAAAAAGAAGCATTCAGCAAGAATCATATTCATCCTATTTTTAGAAATTTAATTTTCCATGTGTATATATGGAAAAGGGATATGTGTATTTTTAAAAAGAGCGATCTATATGTCATGTATTCCATCTAAAACCTGTCACCATGTTTTATATATATTACATAGTATTTACAACAAACCAGATTCCAATATCATCAAGAGGCTTCTTTCCAGAGTAGTAAGTGCTTTCAAGTAATTCTAACTAAATATTCTTACTTTACTAATACAGTCTGTGTAAATGGGGGAAGGGGAGTCACTGCCTAACATTAGTTACTGAATTTTCAGATTAGATCCCTAGTTCAAGACAGTTTGGAATTATCAGCAATTTTATTTTTTTGATATTTTTTTTTGCCGTTGTAGCAGTTTTGGCCAGGACCGGGTTTGAACCAACCACCTCCGGTATATGGGGCCAGCGCCCTATTCCTTGAGCCATAGGCGCCACCCAATTATCAGCAATTTTAAGACTGAATGAAGACTCAGATAATGGCTTCATAAAAAAAATGTTAGCAAGGATTCTTTGTCTTAACCACGGAACCCAGTTAGTACGTTATTAATGTCTCAAAATGTCTTTTTCCTTAACTGTAATAAAGTACTTGAATATATTTTTAAATTAACACATGAGCATCAACAAAAATTGATTTGGAGGATATAAGAGAAAGCTACTAGGTATTTGGGTGGTTGTCAGTAAGAAGAGGGGCACTACGATTCTGGGTAAGTTGTTTTAAACCACCTAATTTTTCCAAGAAATAATTTTCTTTAAACTTTACATAAAGGACAAAAAGAAAGTTGTAACTTCTAAGAGTTATTGTTTTGCCTACTTTATTAATAACTAACATTAAAATCAACCAAAGATTTGATATAAAAACTTACATTGAAAACTCATGATGCTGTTAAAGATTTTGTATGATGCCAATTTTTAAAATAAAATTCCACTGAGGGGCAGCGCCTGTGGCTCAGTGAGTAGGGTGCCAGCCCAATATACCGAGGGTGGCGGGTCAACCCTGCCCCGGCCAAACTGCAACAACAAAATAGCCAGGCATTGTGGCGGGCGCCTGCAGTCCCAACTACTAGGAGACTGAGACGAGAGAATCGCCTAAGCCCAGGAGTTGGAGGTTGCTGTGAGGTGTGTGATGCCACGGCACTCTACCAAGGGCGCTACAGTAAGACTCTGTCTCTACAAAAAAAAAAAATTCCACTGATACAGATTTAACTGCATAACTAATAAAAATCCAAATTGAGAAAAACTGGGTAAGTGAAAACTTTTCAGGAAGCACTAAAATCTTTTCAGCTTAGATGACTAAAGCACTTTATACCTAATCTGGTCATATAAATACACTGTCCAAATTATTTTTACAAATATATCAAATTTATTTAATAGATTCATTCAGTAACTATTTCAGAGAAAATACTCATTTATTTGCTATTCAGGCTTAATTCATTTCAGTCATTTAAGGTAAATTTAGGACTTTTCCCTTTAATGTAAATGTCATCATTAATATATAAGATGTCTTAGAAGAATCCTTTCCTTTTCCCTCATAATTTCAGGTGGCAAATTTAAAACTTTTGCCAGTGAAAGTGAATTATTAGCATTCTTTGGTTTCACACTATTAACATTACATTCTGAGCAGGTTTTAATTTACTCAGATTTTCAATACAATTAGGTCTCCCTTATAAGGGTCAATTCTTTCCTTAGAACTGAATCTCTAAGGTTATTAGCTTAATAAAATTCATACTATTATCTATAAAATACCATTTGACAAACCAAAAGTTATTTACTCAGAATCTTTACCAATCCCTGAGTACAAATTTGTTCCTACAAACTCTGCCATAAATGACAGCAGTGCTTTAAATAAAGAATCCAAACAATCTAACAGTTGTTGAAGTAAAATCTGAGACTTATTTGTTCAGGATTTGATTTCTGTTAACATATTTTTAAACCACCTGAGTTTCTAAAATCTCAACAAAAAGTAAATCATGACACTAGAATTAACTGTTTGGTAACTGCCCGGGGAAATATGCTGAAGACGTGGAAGGGAGTACTGTGGGTTTGGAGGCTGTCGACAGTGCTCCCAGAGACCCGTCTTTCTGATGGTCTGCAAATGAGGACACAAAAAAGATTACCGGTACTTAGTCTTTGTTTATACTTTTAAGTAAACCACAATGTACAAATCCAATTCAGAAATGCCTTCTCACCTGAATTACTAAACAGATTCTGGCTGAGTCCGCGTAAAGGAATGCTATTTTCCCTTTTCTTCAGGTATTTGGATTCCAGCCCCAAATTTTCACCACTTAAGAGGAAAATAATAACTTATTTAACAAGAGTAAGTCATATTTAGTAGTCAATTTTGAAGTATATGCATATACTATGTATAAGGTAAGTTACACTTATAGTTTAACTTTGTTCAGATGAGATTCTTCACTGGTTTCCTAAGCAAATAATTTATCTACATTTAAATCAAAAAGTGTCCTCAGTAGATAGTAAATTATAACAAGTTAAAAATTCTAAGAGCTGAGATAAAGACTGTGGAAAAAATGAAAATTTTACAAATACTATAAAATTTTAAATAGTAGCACAGAAATGACAACATAAGAAAAATACATATGTGCATGCGTTGAGAAAAATCACTAATTTCTGTCTCATTCTGTATTTAAAATGAATAAGATTTTTCCTTTAACCAAAAGCTCTTCAAAATTTTGTAGTGCTTTAAAGTAATCATTGTCAAATACTAATACATATTATGCAATAATGTGAACTCTGAGCAGATGGATAAAAATGTAAAATTTTGGGCTCGGCGCCTGTGGCTCAACAGGCTAAGGCACCAGTCATGTACACCTGAACTGGCGGGTTCGAATCCAGCCCGGGCCCAACAAACAATGACAGCTGCAACCAAAAAAAATGGCCGGGCGTTGTGGCGGGCGCCTGTAGTCACAGCTACCTGGGAGGCAGAGGTAGGAGAATTGCTTGAGCCCAGGAGCTGGAGGTTGCTGTGAGCTGTGATGCCACAGCACTCTCTCCAGGGTGACAGCTTGAGGCTGTCTCAAAAAAAAAAAGTGAAATTTTGGAAAACAAAAATGGAATATCTCTATTTTTCTCCATCTAACCACTGCATTCTTCTTTCTAGATCTGTTCATTGTTAAGTTTCCCTAGTAGTACACTTGTAATATGAAGTAAAAGGGTCTTACAAAACAATGACAGTATATCCTTAAAATTAAATGCTGTTGATCGTTTTCTAATTTTCAAAAAAGTGAGTGAATAGGCATTTTTTTCAATTTTAACTTTTTTCTAAACCTTGATATCCCACTGCCACTTTTTGCTAGCTGACAACAAACAAATCAGAAGAAACCCAAAATCTAAATAGTCCTAATTTTATGCACAGATGTTTCATTTCATACTATAAATATGATTGTCATACTTGCTCTTGGTGTGTATGACGAATTAAATATACAGTATAAACACTATCCTTCTCTACTGTTGATAGGAATACCAGGTGCTCCGCCTTGTGAACAAGTGTGAGATTAAATACAACAAATACATATATTTCAAGGCCTCTAAGAATTCTGATCTTTTTAAAAAGAGAAGTTCACAGACATTGAAAATTTTAATACTCATCCTAGTGGCAATTTCAAAAGACCTAAAGAAGACCTAGAAAGCTAGGATAAAAACCCTCTTTGAATTATTAGTAATTTAGTTTGTAATATACTGAGATTGTGATAGCTCATATTGAGTCTCAGCAGATAGGCATTAAAGGTTTATTTATTTTAAGTAAATAACCGTGATGATAAAAAAAATTACAAACATGAACTCCACCCAGAAAGAAAAGTCTGCAGGTATGTGTTGTTTAATTTAACCACAAGTCACAGAGTCAACAGACTTTACTATGTAACCCCTATTTAAGACCTAAAAGCTAGGGAAAGAATCTGAACAGGCAGAATAATTCACACATTGGCATTAAAGCTTATTCACGTCACCTGGAGGACTATTTCCCAAACCTTTTTACTCTTATTCATTCATGTATTTCTAGCAGATTCACTTGCTGGTTTCTTGGATGAAGTTACACTGGAAGTAATAGATCAGGAAGATGGTGCACTTCTAGCAGCAGAGATACCATACAAGAGAACAGACCAAAGTGGCTGACCATGACTCATTTTTTTTTTAAAGTTTTCTATGTATATGGCCAAGAATATTTAAAAGGACAATCTTGAGTTATGTAGGAAAATCTATGAAGACAAATAAAATTCTATATGTCAATGAGTATTCCACAGTTTAAAAAAAAAATAGATGAGAAATCTTTTTTTATAGCTAAAAGTGACTAAAAATTCTGTAAGATAACCTTCAAAAGTGCAAACATCATATTTTATGTCAGTAAGTACTTACTTCTCCTTATCAGCTGAGCAAGTGGCCCCTGACTGAACATCTCCTACTGATGTGTTTGGTTTTGTGAATTGCAAGTTAAACTGAACCTGTAAAGAAGAAAAACATCATGTAACCAAATTAGTGAAAACTGAGAACAGTGCTATATTGATAGGTGGTGCAATTAGTTTTCTGATAAATCTAGACATAAAAATATAGGTTTTACCTGTATTTTATAACATACATATTCTATTGAGAACATTAAATAAAAAAATCCTATTTTTCCTTGCCAAGAAAGTACCTGTCATATGAGCAAGATGAATAAAACAAAATGATATCCTTAATTATTCTGAAACAAAAACGTGAACATTAAATCATTCAAATAAGTTTTATAGAATTACCAAGCACTACAGTAATGAATTTATCTCATGCATTCTGAAAATTCTTTTCTTTCCACAACTTTAAAGCTTATGTTAGGTTTACCTAAGAATTCTAGGCCAGGTGCGGTTGCTCACACCATAAACCTAGCATTCTGGGAGGACAAGTGGATCATCTGAGCTTAGGAATTCGAAACTAGCCTGAGCAAGAGCAAGACCCCGTCTTTACCAAAAATAGAAAAACCAAGCCAGGCATTGTGGTACATGCCTGTAGTCATAGCTACTCGAAGGCTGAGGCAAGAGGATTGTGTGAGCCCAAGAATTTGACTGTGGCAGCATAGCACTCTCCCCAGGATGACAGGGTGAAACTCTTGTCTCAAAAAAAATCAGAATTTAGGGAGGTTGGGTGCTAAAGGCTGTCAGGCTGAGTTCTGATGAGAAGGGAGCTACACAGAGAATACTCCCTAGAAATCTGCCTTTTGATGTCCCTGAGTCTTTGCTGAGTACTAGGCACATTCATATCGTAAATCTCCACAAGGATGTGTAAATAAGACAGGAGCATTTTAAGCTGAATAACTTCCAAGGTTCATAAGCAGAGTTCTGGGCTAGAGTGGAGAGCTGTGAAGGACACACCTTTGTATTAGGGCTGAACTGTCCCTTGAGTAGAAGGTACTTTAGATGCTCCCTAGTAAAGCTAAAGAGAGGGAGGTGGGGAACATTTAAGTGAGCATTAGAATCTATACTACATGTAAAATGAAGCAAACAACAATGGAATAAATAAATGAACAGTCTCAATGGGACAGTATTATGTGATCAACCAGGTAAAACTGTAGTGCCAGGGAGCACCAAAAGGGAAGGAGATACTAGGGAAAAAAATGCAAGAAAATAAGGACCAGAATTTCCTAAATTGATGAAAACTATACACACATCCATTGAAGAACTTCACAAAATCCCAAATGAATATCATACACATGTAACACACCAAGACACATCATAATTAGAATACTGAAAGTTAATGCTAAAGAGAAAATCTTAAAAGCATCCAGAGAAAAAAATCACTTTATATACAGGAATAGTGATAGACATGGAAGGACATTTTCAAAATGTAGAAAGAAAAAAAGAAACTCAATCCAGAATTCTAAATGAGAAAATGAAGGAAAAACAACATTCTGAAACAAATGTAGAAGACTGCCTGCAGACCTGCACTGTAAGAGATCTTGAAAGACTTATGCTGTAAGATATCTTAAAGTTATTGAGGAGAAAGGAAAATGATACCAGATAAAGACAGATCTACCTAAAGGAATAAAGAGTATATAAATAGTAAATGGGGACAGACCTGTAATCCTAACACTTTGGGAGGTGAGGGAGATAGATTGCCTGAGCTCAGCCTGAGCAAGAGTGAGACACCACCTCTACTAAAAATAGAAAAACCAGGGCCAGGTGCAGTGGCTCACGCCTGAAATCTAGCACTCTGGGAGGCCAAAGTGGGTGAACTGCCTGAGCTCAGCAGTTCAAGACCAGCCTGAGCCAGACCCTACCTCTAAAAAAATTAGACAGGCATTGTAGTGGGCACCTGTAGTCCCAGTTACTGTGGAAGCTGAGACAAGAGGATCATTTGAGGTTAGTTTGAGGTTGCTATGAGCTATGATGCCGCAGCACTCTACTGAGGGTGACAAAGTGAGACTCTTGTCTCCAAAAAAAAAAAAGAAAGAAAAGAAAACAGTAAATGGAAGGTAAACTAAAACTTCTCTTCATTGTTTAATTTACTTAAAATATACTTGATTAAAGCAAAAAAAAAAAAAATACCGAGGACTATAATAAACATGTAAAATTTTGACAACCATAGCAAAAGGATGGAGGAAGAAAATGCAAGTATATTAAAGGTTTTTACTTTACATGGAAAATAGTATACTATTGTGTGAAGGTAAATCATGATGACATATTAGTATACCAGAGCAAGCACAAAGAAAATAAAACAAAGTCAATAGTGGATAGAACAGGAAAACAAAATAAAATGTACAAAACTGGGAAAAGGCAGGAAAAATGTAGTAAAGCATAGACAAGGAACAGACGGGAAATAGAGAAAACAAATGGCAAGAAGATAAATTTCATTATTATACATACTAAATTTTAAATAGCTTAAGATAATGCCAGAATGCATAAAAATGCCAAAATGGATAAAAATAAAACAATTACAAAAATGTTGTATCTACCACTTGTATTCCCAGCTATTCAGGAAGCTGAGGCAGGAGGGTAACTTGAGCCAATCTAGAGTGCAGCGAGCAATAACGCCACTGCACTCCTGCTAGAGCAACAGACAGAGACTGTCTTTAAAATATACACACACACATAAAATATCTAAAAGAAACTCAATTTAAAGACAGAGTGGTAAAACTGAAAAGACATTCTATATCCAGAGAAAGTATATTTCAGAAAAGATGAAGAAAAAGACTTATTTGACAGACCTCCTCTACCAGAAATGCTAAAGAATATTTTATTATTCAAGGATATAGCAGAGAAGAACTTAAGAGTACCAGGAATGAAGAAAAAATAATAGAAATGATAAATACTAGATAAATGTAGTAAACCATGCTTATCCACTCAAAGAGTTTTAAATGTATACAATGGATGACAGCAAAAATGTCATCATTGTCTGATAACATTTCCAAAGTATATTCACAGAAGGCATAATAGATATGAAATACCAAAATGTAAGGGGAAAACGGTAAAGGGATTATGTGTTGGTATTTATGTTCCACTTTTAAATGGTAAGACATTAATTCTACATACACTTTGAAAGGTTAACTATGAGTACTAAAATGCTTGGAGCCACCACTAAATCAAAACTATGCAAAAGATATAATCAAAAGCACAACAGACAATCTAAAACAAAATACTAAGAATATTCAAACAACCCAAAAGGAGGAACCAAAGGAATTAAAAAACAGAAGGAACAAACAAGGTATGCTCTTTATGAAAAAAGCATTTTAAATATGATTTATGTAGGTTTAAAGTAAAAGGATGGAAAAGATATTCCACAGAAACACCACTCGAGAAATCTTAAGCAGCTATATATTCATATGAGAAAAGGAGACAAAGAAAATTACCAATAATAAGGAAGGAAGCTTCATAATGATATAAGGCTCAACCAAGAAAACATAATTCTAAAGGTACATGTATCTAACAAAAGAGCTTCAAAATACATGAAACGAAAGATATTAAACTCTCCAATTATTAAACTCAAAACTTTTCTCTCAGTAATTAATAAAAACAAGTAGACAGAAAATCAACAAGGATATAGAATAACTTAACATAATTATCAACCAATGGGATCTAACATTTAGAGAACACCGCCCCAACAAAAACAATACCTATTATTCTTTTCCAGAACACATGGAATACTGACCAAGACAGACTATGTCCTTTGGTCCTAAAAACAATCTTATCAAGTTTAAAAGAATTAAAATCATAGTATGTTTTCTGACTGTACTGAAATTAAACTAGAAATCTTATAACAGAAAAATCTGAAAAATTTCCAGATAATTAGACAATTTAAAATATACTCCTAAATAATTCAGGAGCCCAGAAAGAAGTTTACAAGAAAATCAGAAAATACTTTGAATGGAATGAAAATAAATATACAATACAACAAAATGTGAAATGCAGTGAAAACAACACGAGTAAAATTTACAGCGTTAACTGTTTATATCAAAAAAGAAAAATGAGGCTGGGCACAGTGGCTCACACCTATAATCCTAGCAGCATTGGGAAGCTGAGGCAAGAAGACTGCTGAAGGCCAGGAATTGGAGACCAGCCTGAGTAAGAACAAGACCTCATCTCTACAATAAATAGAAAAATTAGATGGGTATGGTGGTGTGCATCTGTAGTTCTAACTACCTGGAAGATTAAGGCAGGAGGATCACTAGAGCAGAGGAGTTTTAGGTCACAGTGAACTATGATGACACCAGGGCAGACTAGCCAAAGTAACAGAGTCAGACTCTGTCTCGAAAGCAAAATCAAAAAGAAAAACAAAAATACCAAAAAGAAAAATATCTTAAATCAGAATATATTCCTCCTTAAGAAAGTAGAAAAAGCCAATCTCTAGGCAACTCAAAGGGGAAAAAATGTTAGGAGAAATTAGTCAATTAAAAAAATAAAAAATAGGCTCAGTGCCTGTGGTTCAACGGGCTAAGGTGCCAGCCACGTACACCTGAGCAGGCGGGTTGGAATTCAACCTGGGCTCGCCAAACAACAATGGCTGCAACCAAAAAATGGCCGGGAGTTGTGGCGGGCGCCTGTAGTCCCAGCTACTTGGGAGGCGGAGGCAGGAGACTCGCTTGAGCCCAGGAATTGCAGGTTGCTGTGAGCTGTGATGGCACAGCACTCTATCCAGGGTAACAGCTTGAGGCTCTGTCTCAAAAAAAAAAAAAAAAAAAAAAAAAAAAATCAATGAAACCAAGACATCGTTCTTTGAAAAGATCAATAAAATCTCTTTAGCTAGGTAAACCTCTAGCTAAACTGATTTATAAAAGCCACAATTCAAAACTTACCATTATAAGTAATGAAAGAGAGACTAACAACATTTTTGGTAGAGACTATTAACTACTAACTCTTACTACAGACATTTTTGTTGGACATTAACTGGAGTATTACAAACAACTCTCATACATAAATTTAAAACTTAGATTAAGTGGCTTAATAATGTCAAAGTCACATACTGACCCAAGAAGAAATAAATAACCCAAATAACTATTGAAAAAGATTAATTCAACACTAAGAAAAAGCCTCCTGTAAAAGAAACTTCCAGGCCCAAATGGTTTCACTGGAAAATTCTACCAAACATTTAAAGAAAAAATAAAGCAATTCTAAACAATAGGTTCCAAAAACATAAGAGAGAAAGATATACTTTCCACTCGTTTTTATGAGGCCAATATTGCCCTGACTTAAAAACTTTTTAAAGAAAGAAAATGAAAAGTAAGCTACAGACCGATATTCTCTATGAACACAGACACAAAATTTTCACCAGAGCATCAAAAAATTGATTCCAGCAATATATAAAAAGAATAATACACAAGGCTGATATAATATTTGATAATCAAAACAATCTCTTAACTGGTAAATGAAAAGCCACATGATCATATCAATTGACGCAGACAAAGCATTCGACAAAATTCAACATCCATTCATGATAAAAGCTCTCAGCAAATTAGAAATAAAGCTCCCTTAATCTGAAAAATGGCATCTAGGAAAAAGACCTACAACCAACATAATTAATGATGAATGACTGAGTGCTCTGCCTTGCAGGTCAGAAAAAGGCCAGAATGTCTATGCTCATCACATTTTATTTACATTGTACTTGAGGTTCTAGCCATTATAATAAGGCAAGAAAAATAAATAAAAGGCAACAAATCGGAAAGAACTAAAACTGTCATTATTTTCAATTGACATAATAGTCTATGTATAAGCACAACCAAATCTACAAAAAAAAAACATAAAAAACTGGACCCATTAATGAGTCTAATAAATGAGTTTAGCAAGGTTTTATGACACAAGATCAATATATAAAATTCAATTACACTTCATATGCCAATGAATATTCTGAAAAATAAATCAATAAAACAATTATATTTCACAACGGCATCAAAAAGAATAAAATACTTAGGAATAAATTTAAGAAAAGAAATGCAAAACGTGTACATATAATACTGTAAAACATTACTGACAGAAATTAAAGACCTAAATAAATGCAGAGACTCTTAAGGTTCATGTATTAGAAGACAAAATATTGTCAAAATGGTGTTTCTTCAAAACTTGACCTATAAATTCAATGTACCCCTATCAAAATCCAAGTAGATGTTATTGTAGAAATTGGCAAGCTCATCATACATTTATATGAAAATAAAAAGGGATCTAAATTAAAAATGTACAGAATTTAAAACAATTTTGAAAAAGAATAGAGTTGGTAGATTTACACTACCCACTTTCAAAACTTAATATTAAAATCACAGTAACCAAAACGATGTGGTATGGGCACAAGGATATGTATATCAATAAAACAGAATTGAAAGTCCTGAAGAAAATCCTTACATTTATGGTCAATTTATTTTCAATAAAGCTGCTTAGACAATTCCACAGTGAAAAGGTCTTTTCAACAAATGGTACTGAGATAATTGAATATTCATACCAAAAAAATGAACTTAGAACCCTACTTCACACACAACAGCACATGTTTTAATTGCCATACCTCCTAATACAAGACTTCTTAGACCAACAGAAAAATTAGCCAGGCTTGGGTTTGCATTCTTATATTTCCAGCTACTTGGAAGGTTGAGACAGGAGGATGATTTGACACCAGGAGTTTCAGATTGCAGTGAGCTGTGATGATGGCACTGCACTCTAGCCTAGGTGACAAGCATGACTCCATCTCAACAAAAACAACAAAAAGACTACCTATACCAATGGTCACCAAAATAGGCTGCGATTAGGAACATCTATTAAGGCAGGAGAAGAAAATCTTACAACTTTAATTTATATCCATTTTAATCTCATTCTTTAATTTCTATTTTGGAATATATTTTATTATTAGTAATAGTAGATAACATTTGTTTACGGAGCAGACCTAGTTCCTTATGTTGACCATCTCTGTATGTTGACCAGTTTGTTACAGTCCATAGGTGGTCAACTTAAGAGGTTCTACTGTACATGAATTCACTTAATTCAATAATCCATAAGGTAAAGAAAATTACTACTTCATTTTATAAGTAAGGAAACTTAAGCATAAGAGCTGGATATTGGGGGCTTGGTTTTTAGTTGCTTCCCCAACTTTACATTGATAGACGCAGGATTTAAAGTCAGATTCTACTTTCTTTTTTTTTGAGACAGAATCTCACAATATTGCTCTCAGTAGAGTGCCAGGCATCACTGCGCACAGCAACCTCAAACTCTTGGGCTTAAGCAATTCTCTTGCCTCAGCCTCCTAAGTAGATGGGACTACAGGCGCCTGCAACAACACCTGGCTATTTTTTGTTGCAGTTGTCATTGTTGCCTCAGTTGGCCCAGGCCGGGTTCAAACCTGCCAGCCTCAGTGTATGTGGCTGACGCTGTAACCACTGTGTTACGGGCTCTGAGTCCAGATTCTACCTTCTTAACCACTAAATCATTCTATATATAAAAAAGTATTTCAGTAGTATATACATAAAATCACAAATAGTCATGAATAGGCACTCCATGTGCTTTGTTTTAGGGTTTTTTTCTTACTGTGGGAATACACAACCAAAAGAATATGGAAATCACTGATATAAAAAAAACACAAAGTCCTGCTTCTATGTTTAAGAATATTCTTGTTATGATTCCTCTAATTCCAAAAAACCTGTAAGAAACCAACCTCATTATTTTATAAGTCATATTTAACCCTACCAAGTAAGCAATGTCTAAAGTAGTTCTTGTCATATATATATATGTATATATATATTTTTTTTTTTTTAAACCTGGAAAGTTGTTTAAAATAAAAACCTGTGAATTCTATTGTAATTCCCAAGGAAAAAATGATCCTAAATGCAATCACACTTAAATATACTGATATTTTTCATAGAACAACAATATTCTTTCCAAATGCACGTATCTAATTTTCCTTAAAAAGCAATGCAAGAAGAATCAATTAAATACATCTAAATATTCTTTATATAATAGTATTCTCAGCATAAAAACTCAGATTTATTTCTTATTTCATTGAGAATTCTCTATAGCTCTATAGATAATAAGGCTAAAAGGAGTACACGCCTAAGCAATACAGCCAACTTATTTTTAGAAGAACCCAGATCTAATTTGACAAGGAGTTTATAACAACATTTTCAAAGTTCTCAGTTCTAACTTTTATAAAATTTTTTTCATAAATCTTTTCTCCATGATTTAGGAAAAAAATCAACTTGGACCTGAAGTTAGGAATAAAAATAAAAGCAGTGATCAATTTGAGTGGATTAAATTATCGTGAGAATAAAATTATAAGACATTCGATAACAATATATATTTCTTTCTGGTACCTATCTATAAATAAATAAGGGTTGGAAGGTCATAGCTCATTTGAGATAATGTTGCCAGAACTACATTGTAGAACTTGCCCTACCAGACCTTTAAATTCTGGCAACAGACTCCAAAAATGTTACCAGAGGTAATATTCCAGCAGTATGTTCAAATTAGTAATCTTAGTTATATTTAACAATGGAAAGAGATATAAGCAGAAGAATGAATAAAAATGCAGAGGTTGCATAGGAATAAATAAAGTTTAAGCAGATTGATATCCAGCTTTTTATAAATTATAGTGATTCAAGAAATATAATGCATAGCCGGGCGTTGTGGCGGGCGCCTGTAGTCCCAGCTACTCGGGAGGCTGAGGCAAGAGAATCGCCTAAGCCCAGGAGTTGGAGGTTGCTGTGAGCTGTGTGACGCCACAACACTCTACAGAGGGCGATAAAGTGAGACTCTGTCTCTACAAAAAAAAAAAAAAAAAAATAGCCCAGCATTGTGGTGGGCGCCTGTAGGCCCAGTTACTTGGGAGGCTGAGATGAGAGAATCGCCTAAGCCCAGGAGCTGGAGGTTGCTGTGAGCAGTGAAGCCATGGCACTCTGCCAATAATGACAAGGTGAGACTCTGTCTCTAAAAAAACAAATAAACAAAAAAATCCTCCATTGCAATTGTTATTCTTGGTCCCATATTACAGATGAGGTAGATGAGGTAGACACTTACCCCAGGTCACACAGCCAGTAAGTTGCCAAGCCATGGGATTGTGTTTACCTACACAATCTTCACTGGACTGATCTCAGAATAGGGTCTCCAATAATGCTTGCTGAATGAATGAATAAATGTATACAGTTACATTAAAAATTTTAGCTAACAGGACCTATTCCTCTCGGAGCCTTGGAGTCATGAAAGGGGCTTCCACGCCCATCTAGGCCCCTGATCTGAAAAACAGATCAGGCTCGGCACTTGTGGCTCAGGGGCTAGGGCGCCAACCACGTACACCGGAGTTGTATGGGTTACCCATACAGCCCAGGCCTGCCAAACAACAGTGACAACTACAACCAAAAAATAGCCAGGTGTTGTGGCGGGCGCCTGTAGTCTCAGCTACTTGGGAGGCAGAGGCAAGAAAATCGTTTAAGCCCAAGAGTTGGAAGTTGCTGTGTGCTGTGATGCCAGGACACTCTACCGGGCAACATAGTGAAACTCTGTCTCAAAAAAGCAAACGAGGGCGGCGCCTGTGGCTCAAGGAGTAGGGCGCTGGCCCCATATACCAGAGGTGGCAGGTTCAAACCCAGCCCCAGCCAAAAACTGCAATTAAAAAAAAAAAAAAAAAGCAAACGAAAGGCTCGGTGCCTGTGGCTCAGCGGCTAAGGCGCCAGCCATGTACACCTGAGCTGGCGGGTTCAAATCCAGCCCGGACCCGCCAAACAACAATGACGGCTGCAACCAAAAAATGGCCGGGTGTTGTGGCGGGCGCCTGCAGTCCCAGCTACTTGGGAGGCAGAGGCAAGAGACTCGCTTGAGCCCAGGAATTGGAGGTTGCTGTGAGCTGTGATGCCACAGCACTGTATCCAGGGTGACAGCTTGAGGCTCCGTCTCAAAAAAAAAAACCAAAAAACGAAAAACAAAAAATAGCCAGGCATTGTGGCGGGCGCCTGTAATCCCAGCTACTTGGGAGGCAGAGGTAGGAGACTCACTTGAGCCCAGGAGTTGGAGGTTGCTGTGCTGTGATGCCACGGCACTCTACCCAGGGCCACAGCTTGAGGCTCTGTCTCAAAAAAAAAAAAAAAAAAAAAAACGGGGCAGCCCCTGTGGCTCAAAGGAGTAGGACGCTGGCCCCACATGCCAAAGGTGGAGGGTTCAAACCCAGCCCCAGCCAAAAAACTGCAAAAAAAAAAGGAAAAACAGGACCAGATTTCCATCCCTCCCGAGCACATGGCCTGTAGCCACTTTGACCTCACCTTGGCTGGGTTTTGACACTGTTCAGTCCTGGGAGTAGTTAGGGAACAAGAGAAAGAAAAGGCTACAGGGCAACCTCATTAAGGAAGAAAAAGCAGAGTCCTGCCAGCTAGCTGCCCTTTTCAAGAAGTGGTGAATAGCCCTGGGGCAATGGTTGAAAGAAAGTATCTTCAGGCAGTGGCCATAGCTCAGTGGGTAGGGCACAGGCCACAGACGTTGAGCCTGGTGGTTCAAATCTGGCCATAGCCAGCTAGAACAACAATGACAATTGCAACAAGAAAATAGCCGGGCATTGTGGCGGGTGCCTGTAGTTCCAACTACTTGGGTGTCTGAGGCAAGAGAATCAAGTAAGCCCAAGAGTTTGAGGATGCTGTGAGCTGTGCTGCTACGGCACTCTACGAAGGGTGACATAGTGAGATTCTGTCTCGGAAAAAAAAAAAAATAAGGGCGGCCCCTGTGGCTCAAAGGAGTAGGGTGCCGGCCCCATGTGCCGGAGGTAGCAGGTTCAAATCCAGCCCCGGCCAGAAACTGCCAAAAAAAAAAAAAAAAGGCTTAGTGCCTGTGGTTCAAGCAGCTAAGGCACCAGCCACATACACCTGAACTGGAGGGTTCGAATTGAGCCCAGGCCCGCCAAACAACAATGATGGCTGCAACCAAAAAATGGCTGGGCGTTGTGGCGGGTGCCTGTGGTCCCAGCTACTTGGGAGGTGGAGGCAAGAGACTCACTTGAGCCCAGGAGTTGGAGGTTGCTGTGAGCTGTGATGCCACAGCACTCTACCCAGGGTGAAAGCTTGAGGCTCTGTCTCAATAAAAAAAAAAAAAAAAAAAGGGTGGCACCTGGGGCTCACTTAGTAGGGCGCCAGCCCCATATACCAGGGTGGCAGGTTCAAGAAGCCAAAACTGCAAAAAAAAAAAAAAAAAAAAAAAAAAAAAAGAGAAGAAAGTATGTTCGGAGTACCCTCATAATTGGGTGTTCTGCAGTTCTGAGGTTTAATATAAGCCTACTTTTGGGGGTTTTTTTTGTTTTTTTTTTTTTAGAGGTAGAGTCTCACTTCGTCACCCTTGGTAGTGCCATGGCATCACAGCTCACAACAACCTCCAACTCCTGGGCTTAGGGAATTCTCTTGTTTCAGCCTCTCGAGTAGCTGGGACACACAACGCCTATTTTTTGTTTGCAGTTTGTCCGGGGCCGGGTTTGAACCCGCCACTCTCGGTATATGGGGGCTGGCGCCCTGCCCACTGAGCCACAGGTCCCGCCCTACTTATGTTCTTATTTGTAATGAGGGTAGGGAACTGGGGAGTGGACCTGGAAATTCCCAATAAATTATGAAGCCCTTTACTGAGCATCTACTCCATTCCACACATGCTGGAAGGCCAAAGGCAGAGCACCTGCAGCTCAGCTGTTAGAGCACCGGCCACATGCTGGTGGATTCAAACCGGGCCGGGCCTGCTAAACAACAGCAATAACAAAATAGCCAGGTGTTATGGCAGGCGCCTGTAGTCCCAGCTACTTGGGAGGTTGAGGCAAGAGAATCACTTAAGCCCAAGAGTTGGAGGTTGCTGTGAGCTATGACACCACAGCACTATACCAACGGTGACATAGTGAGACTCCTTCTCAAAAAAAAATAGAAAAAAAAGACGGTGGCACCTGTGGCTCAAAGGAGTAGGGCGCCGGCACCATATGCCGGAGGTGGCAGGTTCAAACCCAGCACCAGCCAAAAACTGCAAAAAAAAAGAAAAGAGAGAGAAATAGAAGTTACAGCCAGGGCAGCTGAGAAATATGTTTTTGCTCCTAGGTGGGAAAAGCTGTATGAGGAAAGAGGTATTAGGAGGTCTGATCTAAAGAGGACAGTCACTGTAGCTTAATTTTTGGGAGGAAACAGGTGAGTTTCTTGATAACTTGGTGAATTTTTTTTTGAAGCAGAGTCTCACTATGTCACCCTCAGTAGTCTACTAGGCATCATAGCTCATAGAAACCTCCAAATCTTGGGCTTAAGCAGTTCTCTTGCCTCAGCCTCCCAAGTAGCTGAGAGTACAGGCGCCCACCACAATGCCTAGCTATATTTTTGTTGTCGTTGTCATTGTTGTTTTAGCAGGCCTGGGGACAGGGGTGGGGGTTCAAACCCACCAGCCCCAGTTATGTTGCTGGCACCCTAACCGCTGAGTGACAGGCGCCGAGCTGACTTGGTGAATTTCTAGGAGGAGTTTAGCAATTACAAGGAATGTCCATGCCCAGCCAGGACAAGAGCAGAGGTGACCGCTCAAGCAGGCCCTGACCAAGCATCCTAGACATTGCTAGAACTTGCTTGACTGAGAAAAATGATCTGGAGTGGGGGCCAAACAGGGGGAGCTCAAGGAAAAAGATAGGGAAACTGACAAGATAACTAGCTAGGAAGCCTACCGCTGAGTCTTCCATTGCTCCATACTGAAGTCACCTCACTTCTGAATGCTTTTTTTTTTTTTTTGAGACAGAGCCTCAAGCTGTCACTCTGGGTAGAGTGCCGTGACATCACAGCTCACAGCAACCTCCAATTCCTGGGCTCAAGCGAGTCTCCCGCCTCCGCCTCCCAAGTAGCTGGGACTATAGGTGCCAGCTACAACGTCTGGCCATTTTTTGGTTGCAGCCGTCATTGTTGTTTTGGCGGGCCTGGGCTGGATTCGAACCCACCAGTTCAGGTGTACGTGGCTGGCGTCTTAGCCCGTTGAGCCACAGGCTCCGAACCTTCTGAATGCTTTCATACAGGGATAGAAGGAGGCCATAGTGTGGCCCATAGTGGGACTTTTATTTTTTTATTATTTTATTGTATTTTATTTTTGCAGTTTCTGGCCAGGGCTGGGTTTGAACACGCCACCTCTGGCATATGGGGCTAGTGCCCTACTCCTTTGAGCCACAAGGGCTGCCCCAGTGGGCTTTTAGAGCTCAGTGACTACAATGGCAGGACATGGGTCTCAAGAAAACCAGGAAAACATAAACATTCCTTGGCTCCTGTTTCCAGCAGCTGCAGGAAGTTGTTTCAAGCCTGGAGCTCTCCCAGAAGCTTACGAGGACTGGAGAACATCTTGTTTCCTGTTCTCCCTCTTATTGGACACATAGTCCTATATGGGGGCAGCTGCGTACACCATGGCAGGCCCCAGGGAGATGATAGGGCTGTCAGTCAACAATTGAGAAGGTAGTGTGGGCCTGTCTAGAGAAGAAGCCTGGTAAGGGGGTATCATAGATTTCATGGCCTGTCACAGGGCCTCCAGCTTTCCTTGTTTCCAAAATCTGAAAAAACTATGGACAGTTTGCCCAGAAAAACACTTCTATGCTTACTATCTTGCTATAATTTAAGAGAGTCTCTGAATGTATTGTAGTATTTGCAGGGATTCCAGCCTAAGACGCCCTGCAATGTGCTTTAGGTCAGAGAAATTAGGGCCAGGCCCGGTGGCTCATGCCTGTAATCTTAGTACTCTGGGAGGCCAAGACAAGCGGTTTGCTTGCTTTCAGGAGACCAGCCTGAGCAAGAATGAAACCCCAGGGGCAGCGCCTATGGCTCAGTGGGTGGGGCACCGGCTCCGTGTACCAAGGGAGGCCAAACTGCCACAAAAAAATAGCCGGGTGCTGTGGCAGGCACCTGTAGTCCCAGCTACTTAGGGGGTTGAGGCAACAGGAGTTGGAGGTTGCTGTGAGCTGTTTGACACCATGGCACTCTACCCAGGGTGATAAAGTGAGACTCCGTCTCTACAAAAAAAATTACAATAAATAAAATAAATAAAATAAATAAATTAAGGGCGGTGCCTGTGACTCATCGAGTAGGGCGCTGGCCCCATATACCGAAGGTGGCGGGTTCAAACCCGGCCTCAGCCGAACTGCAAAACAGAAAAATAGCCGGGCATTGTGGCGGGCGCCTGTAGTCCCAGCTACTCGAAGGCTGAGGCAAGAGAATCGCCTAAGCCCAGGAGTTGGAGGTTGCTGTGAGCTATGTGACGCTACGGCACTCTACCAAGGGCAATAAAGTGAGACTTTGTCTCTACAAAAAATAAATAATAAATAAATAGAAATTAATTAATTAATTAATTAATAACATAAAAAAATAAGAATGAGACCCCATCAATAAAATAAACAAAAGAAGGGTGGAGGAATGGTGTGGAGGTTCACGCCTGTAATCCTAGCACTCTGGGAGGTTCAGGCTGGTGGATTGCTTGAACTCACGAGTTCAAGACCAGCTTGAGCAAGAGCAAGACCCTGTCTCTACCAAAAATAGAAAAACTGAGGCAAGAGGGTTGCTTGAGACCAATAGTTGGAGGTTGCTGTGAGCTACAATGAGTGTAGAAGGCCCAACTGGCAAGGTGGCTAACACCCGTAATTCTTGGAGGCTGAGACAGGTGGATTGCTAGAGGTCAGGAGTTTGAGACCAGCCTGAGCAAGAGTGAGACCCTATCTCTACTAAAAATACAAAACAACGGCTCGGCACCTGTAGCTCAAGCGGCTAAGGTGCCAGCCACATACACCAGAGCTGGTGGGTTCGAATCCAGCCTGGACCTGCCAAACAACAATGAAAACTACAACTAAAAAATAGCCAGGCGCTGTGGTGGGTGCCTGTAGTCCCAGCTACTTGGGAGGCTGAGGCAAGAGAATCACTTAAGCTCAGGAGTTTGAGGTAGCTGTGAGCTGTAATGCCACAGCACTCTGCCTAGGATGACAGCTTGAGGCTCTGTCTCAAAAAAAAAAGAAAAGATAATTAAAAATAATTAAATAAATAAAATTAAAAAAAAATACCGGGGCGCTGTGGCGGGCGCCTTTAGTCCCAGTTACTCAGGAGGCTGAGACAAGAGAATCACCTAAGCCCAGGAGTTGGAGGTTGCTGTGAGCTGTTACGCGATAGCACTCTACTGAGGGCGACAAAGTGAGAGGCTATCTCTTTTTTTTTTTTTTTTTTTTTGAGACAGAGCCTCAAGCTGTCACCCTGGATAGAGTGCCGTGGCATCACAGCTCACAGCAACCTCCAATTCCTGGGCTCAAGCGAGTCTCTTGCCTCCACCTCCCAAGTAGCTGGGACT
>CAUYRH010060060.1:0-47614 GCA_963574655.1 Perodicticus potto | reverse complement strand
TAAATTAAATATTTTATGTGCGTTTGGCGGGTTCTTTAAAATTTATGAAAGGTGAAACAAGCACATTTTGGGTTTGGCTTCATGCCCCTTCATGTAATCCATTTTCAGAAAATGGCATTCTTTTTTTTTTTTTTTTTTTTTTTTTTTTGGTTGCAGCCGTCATTGTTGTTTGGCAGGTCCAAGCTGGATTCGAACCCACCAGCTCAGGTGTACGTGGCTGGTGCCTTAACCCGTTGAGCCACAGGCACCGAGCCAATGGCAGTCTTAATATCATCCAAAGGTAGAGTTTTCAGCCCTCTGATGTCAAAAGGTGAAGCAGAGGACAGGGAAATCTTCTCTGCACAGCCTCCATAGACTGGTCAGAACCATTCCATGGGTGGCGTTCTCATCAGGGAGGAATGCTGGTTAGTTGTCATAAATTGTGAAAAGGGAGAAGTGACCGGAAGATTAGCTCTCAGGGAAGAAACCTGAGGAGGGGTATAATGAAGTGTGTCTGTTTCCCATTTCTTCATGGCTAGGAACCAGGTTTAAGGTTTCTCTGGGGCCCCCTTGGCCAAGAGGGGTCTGCTCAGTCAGCAGGAGGGCTTAGAATATTATTTTGGTTCACACTTCACATATTTTTTTCAGCCTCATCCACTTTCTCCTCTCCTAGATTACAGTGACACAAATGTTAGATATTTTGTTACAATTTCCTGAAGCTCTGTTTTTTTTTTTTAGTTTATTTTTCCCTCTATTGATTAGATTCTTTCCTGTGTCCTCTCTGTTCTGTTGTTGAGCTCATACATTGAGTTTTTAAAATTTTAGTTATTGTATTTTTTAGTTCTAAAATTTTTACTTCATATTTTATATCTTCTGTTTTTTGCTGACTCTATTATTTTTTCATTTTTTTGAAGTATATTTGTAATTGCTTATTGAAGGATTTTTGTGATGACTGACTTAAAACTCCTTACCAGATAATTCTAATATCCCTATTATCTTGATACTAGCATCGGTTGATTGTCTTTTTCTTTCAAGTTGAGATTTTTCTGGTTCTTAGTAGGATGAATGATTTTTCAGTTGAAATCTAGGCATTTTGGATACTATGAGATTCTGGATCTTATGTAAATCTCCTGTTACAGCAGGCCTCCTCTGCCACTGCTTTAGCTGGGAAAAAAAGGCCCTACTGTTGTAGAAAGATGAGGTCCAACAGAGAGAAAGAGTACCCAAACACCATGTTTATAACAGGAAGGGCTTTATTCACCGGCTGGGAGCTTATAGCATAGAAGAATTCCAAATGGCCGCACTCCCCAACTGGCTTGGTCTTTCCCTTTTTATCAACAGCCAGAAAGTTCCAACCCATAGGTACCCTTCTCATTGGCCAGTTTGAATCAAGTGGGAGATGCTATTCCAGCCCCCACAGAACTATAGGATTTCACAGAAGTGGAAATTTCCAAATTCCAGGAAGCTAACAAATTCTCAAGAGCTGAGTCACCATGGAGACGACCCTGCAGGTGTATCCTTGTCTCCTTGAGAAGACCTGTTCTCCTAGACCTCACCCTTCTCGGGTATCCTCTCGTTCTCTTCTTTTGTGACTCCAAGATATTCTAGTTTGGGGTCTCGATATTAGCTTGCTTCTTCAGGTGCCAATATTAATTACTTTTTCAGCACTTAGATTTTAGGGACTATGGGTTCTCTACTCAGGCCTTAACAGTACCATGGTGGTGGGCTAATACACATACGAGTTTTTACTTTTTCCTGCCCTTTTCTCAAAGTTCAAAGTTCAATTAAGACAAGTCCCTTGAGGAGTTTCCTCAGGCTTCAATTGTGCCTTGACCAGCCAGCTCCCAGTATGTGGCTGGCGCAGGGCATGTTGACCATCTTAAAAGTTACCTTTACTTCCCAAGGGGCAGTGAAGCTCTATTCGTCAGCTTTGATGACTCCAGGTGGGGATTCCTTACATTTTCGCTGCCGTGTGTGTGGTCAGGATTTTTTTACCTTGGTTTGAGGGGAACCGGGTTCTGATCCTGGACCCAGACTTGGTCCCCTTGATCCTTCAGAGAGAAATGATGTACAGACCCAAAAGACTAAACAGAACACAGTTAATTACCTAAGGAGAGAGCTTCCTTGCTACTCTTTTTAGGGTTTTTGTTTATTGAATTCAGTCTTTCTCAGTTCTTTTAGGAGTCCCTGCTAAATTGCAGAGGATTGACAGAGGCCTCTTTGAACAACATCAGTGGCAAGTCCTGTATCCAATTAAGCTTTGCTCCCTGGCAGAGTTTATCAATTCCTTTTCTTATGGCCCTGTTCGTGTACTTTATCCTGTCCAAGCTTTGAGGCCTGTAAGTTACATATAGTTTCCAGATGATACCCAAAGCTTTACCCATTATTTGCACTATTTCTGTTATGAAGCCTAGCTCATTGTCAAATTTAAACCAGAGTAGCAACCTAAATCATGGGATGATTTCTCTGGGGAACATTTTTACTACTTTAGGAGTTCCTTTTATCCTGGTGGGGAAGGTTTTTACCTATTCCAAGTATGTGCAGACCATTACCAGCAAGTACTTGTTTCCTTTACATCTGGGCATTTCAGTAATGTCTACCTGGAAGTTCTCGAAGGGTGTTGCTCCATGTGACTGGATTCCTGGGGATGCCGTCGGTCCTTGGTGCATGTTGAACTGGCTGCAGGTGACACACTGTTGACTGATGGTTTGGGGCAGGGCTGCCAGATGGGAGATGCAGAGGTGCCAGCCTAGCAACTTCACCAAAGACTCCAGTCTCCATGGTGGCTCCTAGAAGCTGGGGAACTGCTACTCGTTCATCTGGCATCTTTATCTATCCTCCCTCCATTTCAAGCTTCTCTCTGCTGCCAACTATTCCTTCTCTTTCCGGGAGTAGATAGGTGAGAGCTCCAGAACCTACGAGATGAGGGGATCCACTCGTGACTCCTGGTACAGCTCGGATGCAGCCCTTTTTGCCTCAGTACTGACCCTAGTGTTCCCTTTAGTGATGGTGGAAGCATCTCATTGATGTCCAGAACAGTGTATTACTGCCACTTTCCAGGGTTTCTATACTGCCTCTAGTAACCGAAGAATATCCTACTGATAATGTTTTTCTCCCCAGAATTTAATAGTTTCTTCTTGTGCAATGCCCCATGTACTTGGAGAGTCAGAAAAGCATACTTGGAGTATGTGTAGATATTCACACCTTTTCCTTGACTTAGTTCTAAGGCTCAAGTCAAGACAATTAACTCAGCCTTCTGAGCTGATGTTCCTTGGCGTAGGGGCTTATTCTCTACAGTCTCTGTTCAGGTGACCACTGCATACCCAGCCCGCTGCTCACCTTGCACCATCACGTAACTGCTTCAGTCTACATACAGGTCCCAGTCTGCATCTGTCCGAGGCTGGTCATGCAAGTCAGGTCTGCTACCGTACACATTATCTATAACTTCCACACAGTCATGCTCAATCTCTCTTCCACTGACTGGAAGGAGCGTGGCTGAGTTTAGGGTGTTTCATACTTCTACTGTTATGCATGGATTGCCACACATTAAGCTTCGGTACTTAGTTAATCTTGCATTAGTGAGCCAGAAATGTCCCTTTGTGTCCATTAAAGTGACCACAGAGTGGGGTACTTTCACTCTGAGATCCTCCCCTAGAGTCAGCTTATTAGCTTTTTTCACAAGGAGAGCAGTAGCGGCTACAGCCCGTAAGCATGGTGGCCATCATTTTGCTACTCCATCCAACTGCTTAGAGAGGTAAGCTACAGGTCTTGGCCGGGACACAACCAGCTGGGTTAACACACTCACTCCTGTTCTCCTCTCCATTGTAAGGGCTCTCCTTCCTCTCCTCTAGTTGTCTCATACGAGGGCTTAGGCAAGATAGCAAAGTTGGGAATCTAAAGGTGGCAGAAACTGACTGTGCCTAAGAATTCCTGGACTTGCTTTCGGGCTCGCAGGGGTGGGGAGGCAATTAATGACCTGCCTCAGTCCCATGCCTAGATTCTTCTCTCCCTGCTGGACAGTAAATCCTAGATAATGTACTTGCTACTGGCAAATCTGGGCCTTGCGTTTAGACACTTTATAGTTACATACCTCTAGATGTTGTAAAAGACAGTCCATGCAGCGGCACCGGTGGTTCAGTGAGTAGGGCACCAGCCCCATATACCAAGGGTAGTGGGTTCGAACCTGGCCCCAGCCAAACCGCAACAAAAAAATAGCCGGACGTTGTGGCAGGTGCCTGTAGTCCCAGCTACTCAGGAGTCTGAGGCAAGAGAATCACCTAAGTCCAAGAGCTGGAGGTTGTTGTGAGCTGTGATGCCATGGCACTCTACCAAAGGTGACAAAGTGAGACTCTGTCTCTTAAAAAAAAAAAAAAAAAAGACTGTCTGTGCCTCAGGCACAGCCCTCCTGGGTAGGGTGCCTTAAGAGGAGGTCATCAGCATAGTGGAGTAGTACACATTCTAATTCCTCAGCCAGGAATTTCTGGGGGTCACAAGCCAGTGCTTCTCCAAAAATCGTGGGTGAGTTTTTGAACTCCTGTGGCCACCTGGTCCATCTGTACTAGATCACAGTTTCTCTGTCTGGTCTCTCCTACTTGAAAGTAAACAGCCTCTGGCTTTCCAGAGCCAGACTTATACTGAAAAAGGCATCTTTTAAGTCCAGGCAAGTGAACCACTTGACTTCTGCTGACAGCAGACTCAGCAGAGTATACAGATTAGGCACACTAGGTTCATTTTTCTTTAGGTTCTAATTTTTCCTGAGGTATCTACATAGACACGGCAGATAACATTTAATACTGCACAATTTTTTCTAGTGTAGCCAACAGGTGACCTTTGTTGACTCTTAAGCCTTCAGAGCAAATATAACTACTGTATATAATTCTATACTTTTTGGCCAGTTTCTTAGTCCCATTTAACAGATCAGTTTAGTAAAACATTTATGTCTCATTTTATGAGTTGACAGTACAGACAAGGATGGAATTTAATACAGGTGGGCCACAGCCTCTTTTCTCCTTTTAAACTATTTTTCTCTTTATGGTTTCTCTTTTCACTAAAGACAAATTACAGCATAACCAACTCAGTTGCCAAATTAAACTGTGCCTTCAGTTTTGGGGTCTGATTATTTGCATAAAATGCAATAAGAATAATTATTAGTCATTTAGGCTCTCCTTTCCTTTAAAATTGGCTTTGCTGGAACCTTTTATAAGGAATCTCAGGTTAAGACTTGAAAGCCTTCCACAGCTCAGATTTCATCTGTGCCATTAGATACCTGTGTGCATTGGGTAAATTCTTCTTTTCCTAAGGTTCCTAAGCATATTTCAATTCCCAGGCCTGTCAGAAAGCGACCTTAGTTACTTACCTAGGAAAGTTGGGAGAAGGCATCAGGAAATGTTATTGATGGGTATCTGGCCAGTTTTTCCAAAGGGCTTTTTTTATTGACCTTATAAAGTCAGCCTTCATTCCTAATGCAGTCTGGACACTTTTGAAAATGCTATTCCAGTCAAAGCCTTGGTAAAATAGCCAGTGCTTTCATCATGTTCTATAGAACAAAACAGATTCTTATTGAACTTATGCAAATAACTGTATTGTCAGAAATTAAGAATACTTACAAATGGCTTTCAAATTCTGGAGAAATCAAGGAGAGAGAAGAAAATACATGTTTTAAATTCTGCCCATAAGTACATACATTGCTTGAAAAGCTACAAATAGCTTAAAAGACAGAAAATGATTTTCTTGACTTCTGGAAAGCAAAACACAGACAGAATCAATATTTCAAAAAAAAAGCCATAACAAACTAGCCTAGTTCCATGTAACTGATTCCTGTTCTGTTTGAAGTTAGGTTAGCAATACTCATAGACATGTTAACTTTCCAATGAAAGTTCTAAAAGTCTGCTTTTATTCCAAAGGTACTCAAATTCCAAATACATCAGGAATTTTAATTTGAGAGAATTCATCAGCCTCTCAATATTTTCTTTTTCTTTAGATGAATTAAAATTATTACTGACAATATACATTAAGACAGACTAGTATTTTATACTTTAGGATAGAACAATGTCTTATACTTTAGGATAGACCAATGTTTTATATGTTACGATAGATCAATGTTTGTTAATTTTTTTTTTTTTTGAGACAGAGCCTCAAGCTGTCATCCTGGACAGAGTGCCGTGGCATCACAGCTCACAGCAACCTCCAATTCCTGGGCTCAAGCAAGTCTCCTGCCTCCGCCTCCCAAGTAGATGGGACCACAGGCACCTGCCACAACACCCGGCCATTTTTTGGTTCCAGCCGTCACTGTTGTTTGGTGGGCCCGGGATGGATTCGAACCCTCCAGCTCAGGTGTACGTGGCTGCTGCCCTAGCCCGTTGAGCCACAGGCACCAAGCCAGGATAGATCAATGTTTTATAATATTGGAACATACATATAACCATAACTCACATAAAATTAATCACCATTTTATATTTGACAATGTTTTCTATACATTTTTAACAAATTAAATAAGTCCAATTTGTTTTCCTCAGACTTTCAGTGGTCTTAATATTTCAAAAAGACCAAATTTAGAGTGTTATTTTTGTTGTTTTTTAGTTGACCTGGCCGAGTTTGAATCCGCCAACCTTGGTGCATGTGCCCGGCGCCATAATGACTGTGCTACAGGCACAGAGCCCCAAATTTAGAGTTTTGATTTTGGAAGTTGTGTTAAATATCAAAGGCTTAAAACATTTTTTCAAACAAGATTACAAGCCAGGGTGGTGCCTGTAGCTCAAGTGGCTAAGGCACCAGCCACATACACCAGAGCTGGTGGGTTTGAATCTGGCCCAGGCCTGCCAAACAAGGACAACTACAACCAAAACATCACTGGGCATTGTGGTGGGTGCCTGTAGTCCCAGCTACTCAGAAGACTGAGGCAAGAGAATCGCTTAAGCTCAGGGGTTGGAGGTTGCTGTGAGCTGTGATGCCACAGCACTCTACCCAGGGCCATAGCTTGAGGCTATGTCTCAAAAAAAATTACAAGCCAAAAGATTTTAAAGGAAATACATAGTCAACTGGATCACATGTAAACTACTTCACAAATTCCCTTTTATTAGCTTCATTTAACTTGCACAGACAATCTACGAAATGTTGTACTCATCACCACCTATAAGAAAAACTCAGACCCCACTTCAGGCTCAAATTAGATGATGATTTATTATACCTGCACAGGTGGGTTGCAGCCCCAAAGGGAAAACATCCCCGAAATGAGGAGCAGGCTGATTTTTATACCATTTTTGTGTTGTGTGGCAGGCAAGCATGTATAAAAGCGGAACGTGGCTGGTTATGAGGTGGAGTTGCAGTCAGGTGGTTGGCTCAAGGGATTGCCGCATGGTGGCTCACGGGGTTTGCTGCATGGCAGTTGGCACGGGGACAGCTTGGAAAGCTCAATAGCTTGGGAAACTCAGCAACCTGGGAAACTCTGCTTGAGTGAGCTTTTACCATTGTTTTAGGGAATTCAGAGAACTTCCTTGTTCTGAAACCTGTTCTCAGAATTAACCCAAGGGGGGGGCACGTTGAGGACCAAGGCTGAGACAGGCTGGGACAGACTTGGGTCTTTGGGGGGGCTGTTGGCCTATAACACAAACATTCTAAACTTTCTTTAACTTTTGCCCTGCCTTTCACTTTCTTAAACAATCATTCTGTTTCAATTTTAAACAATTCTGTTTATCATACAAGATTCTTTCCTTTCATAATACCATTTTCCTCCCCACTTCCAGAGGATGTTCACCTTGGAGAACTGCTGAGGATATGGGTATAGCCCTGCCTGGCATGAGATTTACACTTTCTCCTCCCAAATTTTCAAAGGCCATCCAGAGCTCACCGGACTGCCTGAACTACAAATACTTTCCAAGCATGGCCCCTTTGCTAATAGCTCTGGCACTCTCCATTCCCTCTGCCTGCCCCTCAGTCCATCAAAATCCCATTTTATCATTGATCTGTGGCCCACGGGCTCAATTCTCAAATTCCTGAAACCAAGGACTCACTGAAGAAATTCCAGTAACAAAACTACAACACAGTCATCCTTTCTAATGTCTTTTCATTTCCCCCCAAGTTCCACATGGCCATGTGGCAGCCAAAGACTAGAACTGTGTCTGAGACAGAAAGCAGAAATCCTGGAACTTCCAGTTTCTCTCAGAATAGCCAGGGGGCAAAGTTGGAGATGTATGAGTGTGAAGAAGGAAGAAGGGGACAGTCACACATTCGTTTCACCCTGTGAAAAGGGGGAAGGCGAAACCCCATCTATTGTTACGCATCTCAGTCAGTCTCCAAGCACTCACATACACACAGTTCCAACCCATTTCTTAACCTGAGCAGCCTCAATTTCCCACTGGAACTGCTGCTTTGCCATAGGAGGCAAACCAACACTCCCCTAGGCTCTGTGAAGGGAGGTCCAACTCCACCCTCAGAGTTCTCTCAGTCACACCACATCCACACACACTCATATACCTCTCAATAGACCTGCCAGCGATCAAACACCCCAGGGGCTGATCAAATCCCTGCTTCCACTCAAATGGTGGGAACCCCAGGTTGATTATACCTTGCCTTAGAGGTCTTCCTGTGTAGGTACCTGTTCCTGCATGCCAGTTCCTCCTGGTGTTTGACTCCTTGAAGACCCACCACAAGGGTCCTTTCTCCACCAAGTCAAGGCATCCACACAGGGAGGCCACACTGCCTGACACACTCAGTGGTTCATGTCACCCAGGCCAATCAGGAGCCCTCACGTGGCTGTCCAGAGGATTGGCAGCAACTACCAGGTGCGTGTTCTCTCCAAGGATGATCTCGCTTCCTGGTCAGGGAACCAAAAATGTTGCAGGAAGGCAAGGCCCAACAGAGAGAAAGAGCACCCAAACACCATGTTTATAAGAGGAAGGGCTTTATTCACCAGCAGGGAGCTTACAGCATAGAGGAATTCCAAATGGCTGTGCTCCCCGACTGGCTTGGTCTTTCCCTTTTTATCAATAGCCAGAAAGTTCCAACACAGAGGTACACTTCTCATTGGCCAGTTAGAATTAAGTGGGAGATGCTGTTCCAGCCCCCACAGAACTACAAGATTTCACAGAAGTGGAAATTTCCAAGTTCCAGGAAGTTAAATCCCAAGAGCTGAGTCACCATGGAGACGACCCTGCAGGTGTATCCTTGTGGTCTCCTTGAGAAGACTGGTTCTCCTAGACCTCACCCTTCTCAGGTATCCTCTATCACTACTGTCTCCACTTGGCCTCCATTGACACCTGGTGGGGAGTTGTTTCTTGTAATTTCTGGGTAGGAGTGGAAGTCCAGGCTACCCACTTATGCTATGCTGACACCATGAGGTAGATCTGGGGGAGGCTCCTTACTACTCAGCAGGGATAAAAGTCACTGCTCCACCCCAGCATCAGGGAGAGGCCCTTCCCTTCAGTCTAGTGAAAGCAGAAGTCTAGGTTTCTCACTTAGCCTTTGCTGGCAGGGATTGGGGATGGAGGTGGGGGAACTGCAGTGTTTTTAGTGGTGTTTGACTGCAGAAGAATACTTATTGTCTGAAAGTTTTCTTTCTTCCTAGCCTGGTCCTCATTTTGTTTCTTGGCTAGAGAGAGCAGCTTTTCCTTAATGCTCTTTTTGTCTTTGCCACTGGCATTACTGTGTTGTTTTCATCTCCAGCATTCAGGATGTATAAGGCAAAACCCAAACCCAGGGAATGCACTGCTGGTTGTTCTTCAGGCTGGTCCCTTGCCAGTCTGCCTCTTTAGTCCACCTTTCAGACACAGGAACCACCCTTTTTTTTTTTTAATTTTGTTGGCTTTCATAGGCAGTTTGTATTTTCACGAAAAATCCTACTTAGATTGCATTGAATCTGTCAATCAATTTAGGGAGAATTGATGTGTTAACTCGACTGTGTCTTCCAATCCATGAACCTAGTCTCTCTCTCCCTTTGTCTTCACTAATCTCTCTCAGTAATTTTTGCAGTTATTTTGCATGTATTTCATAAGAATTATTCCTGGGGCCAGGTGCAGTGGCTCACATCTGTAATCCTAGCACTATGGGAGGCTGTGATGGGTGGATTGCTCATGGGTTCAAGACCAGCCTGAGCAAGTACGAGACCCTGTATCTAAAAATTGTCGGGTGTTGTGGTGGGTGCCTGTAGTCTCAGTTACTTGGGAGGCCGAGGCAAAAGAATCACTTAAGCCCAAGAGTTTGAGAGTTGCTGTGAGCTATGATGCGACAGCACTCTACTGAGGGTGACAAAGTGAGATTCTATCTCAAAAATAAAAGTTATTCCTGGGGATTTAATGTTTTCTTTTATTTTTAATTCTTTGTGTTTATTTATTAATTATTATTATTATTTTTTGTAGAGACAGAGTCTCACTTTATTGCCCTTGGTAGAGTGCTATGGTGTCACAGCTCACAGCAACTTCCAACTCTTGGGCTTAGGCGATTCTCTTGCCTCAGCCTTCTGAGTAGACTACAGACACCCACCACAATGCCCAGCTATTTTTTGTTACAGTTTGGCCAGGGCCGGATTTGAACCCACCACCCTTGGTATATGGGGCCAGTGCCCTACTCACTGAGCCACAGGCACCGCCCATATTATTTTTTAAAGATGGTTTCTCGTTATGTTGCCAAGAGTGCTGAGATTATAGGTGTGAGCCACCACGCCTGGCAGTATTTGATGTTTTCTGATAGTCTCATAAATTTTATATATAGTTTTATTACCTCTCCATTTTTATTGAGATATGATCATTATTTACCCAACATCAAATTGAAATTTTATAAAATATATCTATATTCCTGCTACCTAAACATTTATTCTTTATAAAGGCTTCCATATCATGTAAAACATATTAAACAAATTTATATGCTTTTCTTGTGTTATTATGTCTTTTATTATCAGTTATGACCCCAGGGATGGGAAGAAAAGGTATTTCTTTTCCCCACATTAACCTATCATAACTCATTTACTGCGACCTTGTTGTTTTCCTATCTGGTGAAAATGGCTAATAATTATTTTAAGCAAGGAATAATTAGAGTGGGGAAAAATAATTAGAGAAGAAAGGAAAAATAGAAAGAAACCTATTAGCAAAAACATACAGCAGAGCTCAGAGATTTTTCCCATGGAGTCACATCCCCACCTTGTGACAATCTAGGATAGTAGAACTTTCATGTGGAAGGTTTCTCTCCCCTGGTGATATCAGGATAAGACTTTGTATACAGGCTCAGCACCTGTGGCTTAAGCCGCTAAGGCACCAGTCACATACACTTGAGCTAGTGGGTTCGAATCCAGCCTGGGCCCGCCAAACAACAATGACGGCTGCAACCAAAAAATAGCCGGGTGTTGTGGCGGGCACCTATAGTCCTAGCTACTTGGGAGGCAGAGGCAGGAGAATCTCTTGAGCCCAGGAATTGGAGGTTGCTGTGAGCTGTGATGCCTGGCACTCTACCCAGAGTGACAGCTTGAGGCTCTGTCTCAAAAAAAAAAGACTTGTACACTAAAAGTTTTTAAATGTAATAAACCTAACTTGTGGAAAAGTTGAGATAAAAGATACATCTAATTTCATGGACATAGGTTTGACAGATTCACTTAGATGATAACACCTTCTCCTCAATTTCATGATCTTGATCAAGCCACAACAGTGCAGTCTAGAAAATAATTTACCTTCATATAACTTTTGCTGAGGTTCGAACCTGGCCCTGGCCAGTTAAACAACAATGATGACAACTGCAAAAAATAGGTAGGTATTGTGGCAGTACCTCTAGTCCCAGCTACTTGGGAGTCTGAGGCAAGAGAATCGCTTAAGCCCCAAAAAGTTTGAGGTTGCTGTGAGCTGTGATGCCATGGCACTCTACTGAGGATGACATAGTGAGACTCTTTCTCAAAAAAAAAAGAGACCTGGTTAAAGAGAACCTGTTTTGTTCAAGGTGTGATAAGTAGAACAGCAGCATTGGCTGGGAGCTTATTTGAAATGAAGATTCTTTTTTTTTTTTTTTTTTGAGACAGAGCCTCAAGCTGTCACCCTGGATAGAGTGTTGTGGCATCACAGCTCACAGCAACCTCCAATTTCTGGGCTCAAGCGAGTCTCCTGCCTCCGCCTCCCAAGTAGCTGGGACTGCAGGCGCCCATCACAACGCCTGGCCATTTTTTGGTTGTAGCCGTCATTGTTGTTTGGCGGGCCTGGGCTGGATTCGAACCCGCCAGCTCAGGTGTACGTGGCTGGCGCCTTAGCCCATTGAGCCACAGGCGCCGTGCCTGAAATGAAGATTCTTGAGTCTCATCCCAGACCTATGGACTCAGAATCTGAGTTTTAGCAAGATTGTCAGATGATTATCTTAGACATTAAGATTTGAAAGATATAACTCTTTTTTTTTTTTTTTTAAGACAGGGTCTCTATATTGCCCAGACTGGTCTTGAACTCCTGGGCTCAAGAGATCCTCCTGCCTCAGCCTCCCAAGTACCTGGAACTACAGATGCATGCCATTGTACCTCAATTGAAAAATATAACTCTCAACACTGGACTTACTTTCTTGATTGCATATTACAATATCATACACCTGAAGAAAAAGCAAAGCCAGGCACAATAGCTCATGTCTGTATTCCCAGCAGTTCAAGACCAGCCTAAGCAACAGTGGCACTTCATCTCTACAAAAAATAGAAAAATGGGTGGCGCCTGTGGCTCAGCGCAGGCCCCATATATTGAGGGTGGTGGGTTCAAACCTGGCCCCGGCCAAACTGCATCAAAAAATAAATAGCTGGGTATTGTGGCGGGTGCCTGTAGTCCCAGCTACTTGGGAGGCTGAGGCAAGAGAATCACCTAAGCCCAGAAGCTGGAGGTTGCTGTGAACTGTGACCGCACAGCACTCTACCAAGGGTGACAAAGTGAGACTCTGTCTCTACAAAAAAAAAAAAAAGTATAAAAATGGGCCTGGCACAGTGGCTCATGCCTGTAATCCCAGCTCTCTGGGATGCTGAGGCAGGTGGATCGCCTGAGCTCATAGGTTTGAGACCAGCCTTAGCCATAGTAAGACCCCCATCTCTAAAAATAGCAGGGTGTTGTGGCCGATGCCTGTTGTCCCAGCTACTTGGGAGGCTGAGGCAAGAAAATCACTTGAGCCCATGAGTTAGAAGTTGCTGTGAGCTATGACAGCACAGTTCTCTACCCATAGCTTTAGACTATGTTTCAATAAAAATAAAAAATAGAAAAATTAACTGGGTATTGTGGTGGGCACCTGTAGTCTCAGCTACTTGGGAGGCTGAGGCAGGAGTATCTCCTGAACCCAGAAATCTGAAGTTGCAGTGAGCTGTGATGATACCACTGCACTCTAGCCTACGTGAGTGAGCGAGTGAGACTCTGTCTCCAAAAAAAAAAAAAATCAGCTGGGGAGCTTTTAAAAACTACTCCTATGCCTGGGCCCATCCTAGGTAATTAAATCTGAATGGGTAGTGGAGGACAGAAGATGCGGACATTAGTGTTTTTAAAAAGCTTCCAAATTATTTTTAAGGAGCTGCCAGGGTTTAGCATTGCTGGGAGGAAATCTTTTCCTCTGCCATCCTAGGTGCTAATGATTGTCGAATTAACTGACAAGACAGATTAATAGGGAGAAAAGGCTTACTTACCTTCTGGGTAGTTTTTCAGTAACATGTGACTCTCTGAACAGCCAGAAATAAAGGCATATGGTAAGCCCTTTATATTAGTGCACGCATCCATTTATTTAGCCAACCAAGGATTGAAAATATGAGGTCAGACAGTTAAGTTTGCAAGTTCATCCTAGAAAAAGTGTACATTCCTCATTGCTGAATATCACTATGGTCACCAGAAGGCCAAGGGGAGTACTTCAAAGGTGACCAGAGTGACATTCAGCAAAGAGGTATATAGTACTTTTTCTGGGATGAATTCTCAAACTTTTTTTTTTTTTGAGACAGCTCACAGCAACCTCAAACTCTTGGGCTCAAGCAATTCTCTTGTCTCAGCCTCATAAGTAGCTGGGACTACAGGCGCCCACCACAATGCCTGCCTATTTTTAATTAATTAATTAATTAATTTAGAGACAGAGTTTCACTATGTCACCCTTGGTAGAGTGCCATGGTGTCACAGCTCACAGCAACCTCAAACTCTTCAGCTCAAGCCATTCTCTTGCCTCAGCCTCCGAAGTAGCTAGGACTACAGGTACCTGTCACAACACCCGGCTATTTTTTAGAGATGAAGTCTCACTCTGCCTCAGGCGGATCTCGAACCTATGAACTCAAGCAATCCACCCACCTCGCCCTCCCAAAGTGATGGGATTATAGGCATGAGCTACTATGCCCAGCTGAGTTCATAGGCTTAATTGGCAGACCTATACAGTGACAGCTGTGATGGCTTTCAGCTTCTGGAAAAAGAATTCCAAAATTGCTTTGAAGGGAGGATTAGGTGCTGGTGTCCCAAAGTATCTCAAAGATGACCATAGTGATATTCAGCAATGAGGTGTGTAGCACTTCTTCTAGGATGAGTTCATGAACTTAAAATTGTCTGACCTCAGCCTGGCACAGAGGCTCATGCCTGTAATTCTAGCACTCTGGGAGGCTGAGATGGGTGGATTGCCTGAGCTCACAGGTTTGAGACCAGCCTGAGCCAGAGTGAGACCAGGTCTCTAAAAAAATAGCTGGGTGTTGTGGCGGGTGGCTGTAGTCCCAGCTACTTGGGAGGCTGACTCAAGAGAATAACTTGAGGGCAAGAGTTTGAGATTGCTGTGAGCTGTGATGCCACAACACTCTACTCATGGTGACAAAGTGAGATTACGGCCACATCCTTAAGTTGATCTAGTTTTTGGCACAGCGCCTGTGGCTCAATGGGCTAAGGCGTCAGCCACGTACACCTGAGCTGGCGGGTTCGAATCCAGCCCGGACCCGCCAAACAACAATGACAGCTGCAACCAAAAAATGGCCAGGCGTTGTGGCGGGCGCCTGTAGTCCCAGCTACTTGGGAGGCAGAGGCAGGAGACTCGCTTGCACCCAGGAATTGGAGGTTGCTGTGAGCTGTGATGCCACAGCACTCCATCTAGGGTGACAAAAAAAAAAAAAAAGTTGATCTAGTTTTCATAGACCAGACATGCACACATATCAGTACAGTAGGCCTCACTCCTTATGCTGACCACCTCTATGTGTTGACAGTTTGTTATATTTCCTTGGGTGGTCAACTTACAGAGGTTCTACTGTATTCAGGAAAAATATTGTACCTGTATTGAACATATAATGACATTTTCTTTTTTTTTTTTTTGAGATAGAGTCTTACTATGTCACCCTCCGTAGAGTGTCGTGGCTTCACAGCTCACAGCAACCTCAAATCTTGGGCTTAAGCAATTCTCTTGCCTCAGCCTCCCACGTAGCTGGAACTACAGGCACCCACCACAATTCCTGGCTATTTTTTTTGTTGCAGCTGTCATTGTGGTTCAGCTGACCCAGGTTGGGTTTGAACCCGCCAGCCTTGGTGCATGTGGCTGACACCATAATCACGGTGCTACGGGTGCTGAGCCTAATTATATGTTGTTGTCACTATTACCTAAAGAATACAGTAAAATGACTCTTTATATAGCATTTACATTGTATTAGGTATGTTAACAGAAAAAAAACCTCTCAAATTCTGTAAAAATAACTTAAAGAAGTTTATTTTGAGCCAGATATTTATGACCACTCATGGGGCCCATGGCCTCAACAGATCCTGAGAAAATTTGCGTGCAGTAGTTGGGTTACAGTTTGGTTTCTATACATTCGTGGAGAAAGAAATTATGCATAAAATCTTAGATCAATATGTGGAGGGCAGACCATCTTGAGAGGGGAGGCTTACAGGCTATAAGTAGGTTTAAAGATTCTTTGATTTGTAATTGATTAAAGAAGTGAAGCTCTGTCTAAAGACTTGAAATATTTTTATTTGAATTTAAGATAATGGTGTCTGTGGATTCAAGGCAAGCCACAGACTTACCAAAACTCCAGGATCTGTTAAGTGATCCATTGCCTGCAAGTGTGGTTTACTCCTTGCATAGCCTCAGGCAGAGGGTGGATCAAGATGGCAGGTCAGATAGATTGTTTAGCTGAGCTCTCCTAGAATGACTCAGTTAAGAGAGAGAACACAGCATTACCTAGCTCAGGGACCTTACCAGAGTCATAGCTCAGGGAGCACAGCGAGGAGGTGGTGAGCTGGATACAGTGTAAGATCTTGAGTGGTGGAAATCTGATGAATTAGGCAAATGATTATGACTAGCTGGGATTGGCTGCCCTCCTTACAGAGGGGCAGGATAGGAGAAAGCCTTTCCTGAGTTTTCAGTTGTTGGAGGAAGCTGCACATTGAGTGAAAAGCTTGGATAAGTGAGCAGATTTGAACAGTATACAGGAACCAGATTTGAATGCTGGTTAGAGTGGATTTCCCATATTTGGGTGGCTGGTGAGGCGCCATACTGAGAAGGTCTAGGTGGCCAGGGGCTGCTATTGTGGGGAGGTCATGAGGTCTTAGCAGGGGCCTAAAGCACAGCTATTGTAATTCTGCTTGCCGGGATCCGAATGCCACTCTTGGGACAGGCTGAGGGACTCCCATACCCTAAAGGAACTGGAGTCGGGGACTGGGGGGGGCACTGTGAGACCTGCTCCTGAAGGATTCTTGTGAGCTTTAAGATCCCAACCCAGCAGGGTCTGAATGCTGAGGAAACAATCAGGCATCACTGAAGGCAACTAAGTTTGGAATAAGGACCATAAAGGTTGCTGGCTGTGCTCCATCTCCTAAAAAAACCCACAGCACCACCCAGTGTCCTGGTAACATATTGCAACATACTTTCATCAACACCAAGGGCTTCTGTTTTAAAAGAAAGGAGGCAGTAAGAAGGAAAAATGAGGACAAGGAGGTGAACGAGAAGAAAGAACACATGAGGTGGAACCAACAGAAAAATTCTGGCAACATAAAAAAACCAAAACAGAAGAACTCCCCTAAGGGACCATGAGGCAGTTACTGGAGAAGACGCCACCTATAAAGAATTAATGGACTTGACAGAAAGGGGATTTAATATGTGGATGATAAAGACAATAAAAGGAATGGAAGAGCAGAATGGAAAGACAGAACCAGAAGTCAGACAAGAGATATGTAGAATACAGAAAGGATATGGCGGAGTTTAAGTAAATGAAGGAGACAATCAGGGAACATGAAAGTGCAGAAGAAAGTATCAAAAATAGATTAGAACATGGAGAAGAAACAACTGCAGACCTAGAGGATAAAGTTTTTGAGTTAACCCAGGTAGTTAAAGAGGCAGAAAAGAAGAGAGAAAAAGCAAAATAGGTGCTTAGAGAACTATGAGACTCCATTAAGTGTACAAATAATAGAGATTCCCGAAGAGGAAGAAGATTGTCCCAAAGAAATGGAAGCCCTGCTGGAGACTATCATAAATGAAAACTTCCCAAGTTTTACTAAAGACACTGACACACTCCTTTCAGATGGATATCAAACCCTGAGTGATCTCAACTCAAACAGAGCCTCTTCAAGACAAATTGTAAAGAACGTGTCCAAAGTCAAAATGAAATAAAAACTTATGCAAACAACCAGGAGTAAGTGCCAACTGACTTATAGAGGCAGAGCCATTAGGATGACAGCTGACTTTTCTTTTCTTTTCTTTTTTTTTTTTGTAGAGAAAGAGTCTCACTTTATCGCCCTTGGTAGAGTGCCATGGCGTCACACAGCTCATGGCAACCTCCAACTCCTGGGCTTAGGCGATTCTCTTGCCTCAGCCTCCCGAGTAGCTGGGACTATAGGCACCTACCACAATGCCCGGCTATTTTTCTGTTTTGCAGTTCGGCTGAGGCTGGGTTTGAACCCGCCACCTTTGGTATATGGGTCTGGCGCCCTACTCAATGAGCCACAGGTACCGCCCCACTTTCAATATTCTTAAACAAAATAATTTTCAGCCCAGAATTCTGTATCCTGCTAAACTAAGCTTCAAAATTGATGGAGGAATCAAATCTTTTGTGGATATACAAACACTGAGGAAATTCACCATAAGAGCAGCTCTACAGGAAATACTCAGACCCATTCTCAGCACTGACCACCACAATGGACAACCAGCAAGGTTAACACCCAGAAGCTAAAGGTCAAAACTTAGCTTCCACAATGGCACAAAGAATAAAACTGTACAATAGGCTCCATGCCTGTAGATCAGTGAGTAGGGTGCTGACCACATACACTGAGGCAGGTGGGTTTGAGCCCAGCCCGGGTCTGCTAAACAACAATGACAACTGGAACCAAAAAATAGCTGGGCATTATGGCAAGTACCTATAGTCACAGCTACTCAGGAGGCTGAGGCAAGAGAATTGGTTAAGCCCAAGAGTTTGAGGTTGCTGTGAGTTGTGACACCATGGCACTTTACCGAGGGTGACATAGTAAGACTCCTGTCTCAAAAAAAAATAAAATAAAAAAGGCTATGCAATAGACTTTCACAAAATAAGATTAATATAATTCACCACACTTACCAATTCTCTCAATAAATGTCCATGGGGTCTCTCCTTGCAGTGGCGCAGCAAGAGCGGAGTGGTGGTTACAGAGGTGGAAGCCATGGCAGGACAAGCATTTAGAAAGTTTCTTCCACTCTTCAATTGAGCATTGGTTGAAAAGTGTGCAGCCGAAACTGTAACCAAAGGAGGCATTATGCTTCCAGAAAAATTTCAAGGAAAAGTATTGTAAGCAACAGTAGTGGCTGTTGGGTCAAGCTCTAAAGGAAAGGGTGGAGAGATTCAGCCAGTTAGTGTGAAAGTTGGAGATAAAGTTCTTCTCCCAGAATATGGAGGCACTAAAGTAGTTCCAAATGACAAGGATTATTTCTTACTTAGAGATGGTGATATTCTTGGAAAGTATGTAGACTGAGATAAATCACTACTGAAATGGCATTGACATGAAGCTGCCCATTCCACTAACATTCTGAAATCTTGCATCATGTAAATAATTTCCATGTCTCTCTTTTATAATAAATTGATGATATCTAAACTGCTGACACCCCAGGTCTAACATTTAGTTTCACTGTACTGATATAAACATTTCCAAATAAAAATATGTAAATGAAAATAAATAAATAAATAAATATCAATGGACTGAATTCACCACTGAAAAGGCACAGACTGGCAGATTGGATAAAAAAAGCACAAGCCATTTTGATGCTGTCTCCAAGCATCTAGCTTTCTGCTGTCTACAAGACACATCTAGCCTTGAAGGACAAATCAAGACTCAGGTTAAGGGATGGAAAATAGTATTTCAAGAAAATGGAAATCAGAAGAAAGGAGGGGTTGCAATCTTATTTTCAGATACAAGTGGATTTAAAGCAACTAAAGTTAAGAAAGACAAAGATGGATATTTCATACTGGTCAAAGGAACAATACAACAAGAAGACATTTCAGGGCAGTGCCTATGGCTTAGTGAGTAGGGCGCCGGCCCCATATACTGAGGGTGGTGAGTTCAAACCTGGCCCCGGCCAAACTGCAATAAAAAATAGCCAGGCATTGTGGCAGACACCTGTGGTCCCAGCTACTCAGGAGGTTGAGGCAAGAGAATCACCTAAGCCCAAGAGCTGGAGGTTGCTGTGAGCTGTAATGCCACAGAACTCTACTGAGGGAGATAACTTTGTCTCTAAAAAAAATTTTAAAAAAGACATTTCAATTTTAAATATTTACGCACCTTACTTAAATGCTCCCAGATTTATGAAACATACCTTGAGTGGTCTGAGCAATAAGATATCACATAATGCCATAATATTGGCGACTTAAACATCCCTCTGACAGAACTGGACTAATGCTCTAAACAGAAACTAAACAAAGAAACAAAGAACTTAAATGTGACCCTAGAACAAATGGAATTAATAGACATACACAGAACACACCATTCCAAAGCTAAGGGATATACATATTTCTAGTTAGTCAATGCTATATACACCCAAATCAACCACATTCTAGGATACAAATCAAAGCTCAGCATAATTAAAATAATAGAAATTATATATTGTATTTTCTCAGACCACAAGACGATAAAAGTGGAATTCAACTCCGACAAAAATGTTATTCCCTAACAAAGACTTGGAAATTAAACAACCTTATGCTGAATGATAGCTGGGTTCAGGAAGAGCTAAAAGAGGAATTTGTTAAATTCCTTAAAGATTACCAAAACCTTGGTAACTGCAAAAGCAGTCTTTTTTTTTGATGGAGCCTCAAGTTGTCACTCTAGGTAGAGTGCTATTAATAGTGCTATTGTCTATTAATTCCATTTGTTCACAGCTCACAGCAACCTCAAACTCGTGGGCTTAAGCAATTCTCTTGCCTCAGCCTCCCAAGTAGCTGGCACTACAGGTGCTTGCAACAACGCCAAGCTATTTTTTGTTGCAGTTGTTTGGCAGGCCCGGGCCAGGTTCAAAACCGCCCCCCTCAGTGTATGTGGCTGGGGCGTGACCACTGTACTACAGGCGCCAAGCCAGCAAAAGCAGTCTTAAGAGGGAAATTTATTGTATTAGATGCCTACATTCAAAAAACAGAAAGAATGCATAGCCTCAGGCCTATTAATGATTCAGTTTTTTTTTTGTTTTTTCTTTTTTGAGACAGAGCCTCAAGCTGTCACACTGGATAGAGTGCTGTGGCATCACAGCTCACAGCAACCTCCAGCTCCTGGGCTCAAGCGAGTCTCCTGCCTCCGCCTCCCAAGTATCTGGGACTACAGGCACCCACCACAACACCAGCTATTTTTGGCTGCAGCCGTCATTGTTGTTTGGCAGGCCTGGGCTAGAGTCGAACCCACCAGCTCAGGTGTACATGGCTGGTGCCTTAGCCCGTTGAGCCACAGGTGCCGAGCCTTTTTTTTTTGAGACAGAGCCTCAAGCCGTTGCCCTTAGTAGAGTGCTGTGGCATCACAGCTCACAGCAGCCTCCAACTCCTGGGCTCAAGGGATTCTCTTGCCTCAACCTCCCAAGGAGCTGGGACTACAGGATCCCGCCACAACACCCGGCCATTTTCGGTTGTAGCTGTCATTGTTGTTTGGCAGGCCCGGGCTGGATTTGAATCTGCCAGCTCTGGTGTATGTGGCTGGCACCTTAGCTGCTTAATCTATAAGCAGCTATAATTCAGTATTTTATTGTTACGAAGAATATCTATTTCCAAAAGGAAGGTAGCAAGATGAGTCTGTCTGACCTTCCCCCTCAGGACCAGAAACTCAGTTTTAGGGTTTTTCTGGGATTACTTTGGCCAAGAGGCAGTCCTTTGAGTCAGTTGGGGGGCTTGAGATTTAATTTTAGTTTACAGGTATTGTAAGTACTCTAGAGATGATTTAAAGTATAGAGGAGGTTGTGCACAGGTTATATGTAGATACTGTTTTTTTTTTTTTAGAGACAGAGTCTCATTTTGTCACCCTTGGTAGAGTGCTGTGGTGTCATAGCTCACAGCAACCTCTAGCTCTTGGGCTTGGGTGATTCTCTTGCCTCGGCCTCGCGAGTAGCTGGGACTACAGGTACCCGCCACATTGCCCGGCTATTTTTTTGCTGCAGTTTGGCTGGGGTTGGGCTTAAACCCTCCACCCTCAGTATATGGGGTTGGTGCCCTACTCACAGAACTACAGGCGCCGCTCTAATCACCATTTTTTTTTTATCAGGGACTGAGAATCCATGGATTTTTGTATCTGAGAGAGGTCCTGGAACTAATGCCCCAGTAACATGAAGGGCCAATTGTATACATATATACCACCTTAGCAAAAGGAGGGAGGTTTAGGGCTTCATCGGGAGAGTATGGAAAGTTCTATTGGGCTTTTTGATGCTAATGGAAGCTAAATTAGGACTTTCCAGTGTTGAGCATCAGTCTTTTTCCAATCAGGAAATCCTCACAAGAAATGTAAGAAATTTATTTCTCACAGTCCTGGAGGCCAGGAAGTCTAAGATTACGGTGCCTGCAGATTTGGGATATGGTGCTATCCCGTTTTACAGATCGCACATCCTTGTGTGACTCACATGATAGAAGGGGGCAAGGCAGCTCTCTGCACCCTCTTCTATGAGGACGCTGGGTAGGAAAAAAAGACAACAAACCACCAAATACCATATTTCTCCTGCTATGCTCTCACAACACAGAACAGTTCTGTGACAGAATGTGCGAGAGTCCTTCCCTACACAACAAGCAATCGATTCAAGCATTCTTATGACACTGTGTACCTGGACATTGTGTCAGATCCCACAGGTTGAGAGCTCAGCCTTGTAAGACTGCTCCCCACCTGAGACATTAATTACAAGTCCAGCCTTCTAGAACTTCTGAGCAACTGGCTATTATTACAGATGGTATTCCCATGACCCCCTCTGTGGGTTTAATTAATTTCCTAGGATGACTCACAGAACTCACAGGAACACTTAGGTTTGCCAGTTTATTATAAAGAATGTTTTAAAGGATGCAAATAGACATTCAAATGAAGAGATAAATAGAGCAACATCTGGGAGGGTCTTGAAAGTGCCCTTTATAAAATTAGTAACGGGTCACACAGTGGGAACTAGGGTAAGGGCCTGAACACTGCAAAGTAGAAGCATAGTTAAAAAAAAAAAAAAGGCTGGGTGTGGTGGCTCACGCCTATAATCCTGGAACTCTGGGAGGCCAAGGCAGGTGGATTGCCTGAGCTCACAGGTTCAAGACCAGCCCGAGCCAGAGCAAGACCTCTCTATAAATAGCCAGGTGTTATGGTGGGAGCCTGTAGACCCAGCTACTTGGGAGACTGAGGCAAGAGAATTACTGGGGCTCAAGTGTTTGAGGTTGCTGTGAGCTATGATACCACCGCACTCTATTGAGGGTGACAAAGTGTGTCTCAAAAAAAAATATATATATATATACACACACACACATATATATGTTTATGTGTGTGTGTGTTTTATGTATATAAAATCAGCCATTCTTCCCTAGTTTGTGTTCCTATTATTGCTTACAACTCAGGAGTCATATAGCTGATGCCCATAAAGGTTCTCAGCTTTCTTCACTGCTGTCATAGATAATATCATCCTTTTTGAAACCTGAGGCCAGTTTTAGAGGTGGCTTCCAGGCTCTGAATTCCAGTAGAAAAGCTAGCTCACCCAGACCATTGGCCCATACCAAGAAACTGATTCAACTGTTCTTACAAACCGCACCCAGGAACTGACTCAGCGTAAGAGGACAATTTCTACACTCTGTGATTCCACCCTGAACCTAGCCAATTAGCAAACCGTCTTTTAAAAAACCCTTTCTCCTCAATTCTTGAAGAGACAGATTTGATAACTTCCTGCTGTTTCCTCACGTGGCACCTATGATATTAAACTCTTTCTCTGCGGTAACCCCTGTTGTTTCGGAGTATTGGCTTCTTCTGCACAGTGGGCAATGAATTTGGTGAGTCTTTAACAGTTCCAAGTGTTGGAGTGTTTGTCCTTGTGGAATAGGGTTCAATAGTCTACCTCGCACGTGGACGTTTTCTTATTAACCTTCCTGGAAGCTCCATAAGCTCTGTCATTTTGGGTTTTGATGGAGGCCTCATTATGAAGGCATTATTGATTAAATCATTGGCCATTGGTGGTCAACTTACCTTCAGGCCCTCTCCCTTTCCTGAAGGTGGGAGATTGAGCTATGAGTTTGAACCCTCTAAGCCCTTGGTTGGTTCTCTGAGACAACCAGCCTCCAAACTGTAGTTAATTAAGTACTTTCCAAAATTCACCTCATTATCATAAGCTCAGCTGTGGTTGAAAAGGAATCATTTAGCTGGGCGTTGTGGTGGATGCCTGTAGTCCCAGCTACTTGGGAGGCTGAGGCAAGAGAATCACTTAAGCCCAAGAGTTTGAGGTTGCTGTGAGCTGTGACGCGACAGCACTCTACTGAGGGCGACAAAATGAGACTCTGTCTCAAAAGAAAAAGGAGTCATTATAAATTACAAGTCTTTTTTTCTCCCCAGGTTTATCTCTCTGAAGCTATTCTGGAGATGTTTCAGGAACCAAAGACAAAAGGCCAAAATATTGTTGTTTGTTTTTTTTAATAGATGGGATTTGGTTATTGTACCTGCATCATTTGCTCAAAACAAAGCCCTTGCTTGCTGGACAACTACCTGATGGTGAACTGGACCCAGTGTGCAAGGGCCAGACTAACAACAAACAGAAGACTACCAAACCCGCATACATTGTTATTCTGCATAATGTCACTTATCGTGGCCCCCTCCAGCTGGCCATCTTCCATGAGACTTACCTGGGCCATGACCACTTCATGGCCAACTGTATCCTGCAATTCCAGCTGCTTGGCAAGGGCAGTGGCTCAAACACCTTCTAGAACTGGGTGGATCTGGAGATAGAGGGAAAAGTATTTCTTTTTTTTTCTTTTTTTTTTTTTGAGATAGAGCCTCAAGCTGTCACCCTGGGTAGAGTGCCGGGGCATCACAGCTCACAGCAAGCTCCTACTCCTGGGCTCAAACAATTCTCCTGCCTCAGCCTCCCAAGTAGCTGGGATTACAGGCACCTACCACAACGCCCAGCAATTTTTTGGTTGGTGGCCTGGGCTGGATTCGAACCCACGAGCTCAGGTGTATGAGTCTGGCCCCTTAGCTGTTTGAGCCACAGGCGCCAAGCCAGGAAAAGTATTTCTGATAATAACCCTAACAGAGAGTTTCACTGAAGCTTCAGACATTTTACCAGGAAGCACCAAGAGGCTATTCCAAAAGGACTCATCCAGATCAATGGGAACAAACTTATTATGGCCCCAAACCTGAGGCACCCCACCTACTGCTTTCACTGCAGGGAGTTTACCTGGGGACAATTTGGGAAATAGGGTCACCAATGCTATGTGTGCACCTGCGTTGTCCAGAAACACTGCCATCATCTGATTGTTACAGTTTGCACTTGTCAAAACAGTATTAACAAAGTGGAGCCACAGATGGCTGAAGAGTGGTTCAGAATCAACATCTCACATAAGTTCAGCATCCACCCTAGAAAAGTGCCAACATTCTGCAATCCCTGTGCTCCCTTCTCTGGGGGATATTGAAACAAGGACTTCAGGGTAAAATATGTAAAATGTCGAGCAAACTTGGCCGTTAACTGTGAGGTAAATGCAGCGCAGCTAGCCAAACCCTGATGGGATGGGTCTCCAACCCAGAAATAATTTTCCAACCTCGAAACTTGTTTCTGGATCAACCTAAAATGACAGGGGAAGGAGATCAGCAAAGAAGGAAATGGGATCAGGGTTAATTCTTCCAGCTGACTTGCTATCAACAACTTTGAGTTCATTCAAGTGTTGGAGAAGAGGAGTGTTGGGAAGATGCAGCTTCCAAGAATAAAATAAGTAGGAGACCTCTACGCTGTGGAGGTGGAAAACGGGACGTGATACTCCAGGATGACAATATAGAGTGCACGATGATCAAGGAGAGGATCCTGCTTTTGGCCCCAAATCACCCCTGTGTCAGTTGTTCTGCTTTCAAACCCTAGTCATCTGGAATTCCTTCATGATGGAGTTTGTGAATAGGGGTGACTTGATGTCAATGCTTTGATGAAGCAGGAGCTCATTTCTATGGTGCAGAAATCATCTTGGCCCTCATGTTCCTTCTTGAGAAGGGAATCATGTATAGAGATCTGAAATAGGACAATGTCCTGTTGGACCACGAAGGTCACTGTAAACTGGCAGACTTCAGAATGTGCAAGGAGGAGGTTGGTAACGGAGTCACCATGGCCATGTACTGTGGCACATCTGAGTATGTTGCTCCAGAGTTCCTCCAGGAAATGCTCTGTAGGCCTATGGGGTATTAGTGGGCAATGGGTGAGTTGCACCATGAGAGGCTTTGCATTATGCACTCTTAGAGGCAGAGGACAAGGATGACCTCTTGGAGGCCATATTGAATGCAGAAGTGTTCTACCCTATCCGGCTCCCTGAAGATGTCATAGAAATCCTAAAGTCTTTCATGACCCAAAACATCACCATGTACTTAGGCAGCCTACCACAGGGAGATGAGCATGCTATCTTGAGACATCCTTTAGGGAAATTGACTGGGCCCAGCCAACTACCATGCACTTTTCAGACCCAGCATCAAATCCTGAGAAGATGTCAGGAATTTTGCCCCTGACTTCATAAAGGAATAGCTAGGGTTTTGGAGCTTTGTTTTGTATTGCTTTTTTTTGTTTTATGAAACAGGGTCTGGCTGTCACCCAGCATGGAGTGCAGTGGCCTCATCATAGGTGACTGTATCCTCAGATGCCTGGGCTCAAGTGATCCTCTTAAGTAAACAAGACTGCAAGTGCATACCACCTGCCCTGCTAATTTTTTAGCTTTTCATTGAGGTGGAGTCTTGCCGTGTTGCCTGGGCTGGTCTTGAACTCCTGGCTTCAGGAAATCCACCTGCCACAGCCTTCCAAAGTGCTGAGATTATAGGCATGAGCCACCATGCCAAGCCAGAGGCCAACCTTGAAAACAGATGTTGGGCACCAAGACAATTGGAACAGTTTATTTTCTTATCTTTACTTTCCTTTAATAAATATTTATAGAGTGTCCAGTGAAATGCTGCCACAGTCCCCAGTATTGTAGACAAAAGATTTGTGCTCATGAAGTTTTCATTCATTCTGGAGTTTACTAATTTACCTGAACGGGGTTTGCATTCTGTGAAATGCCTCTCTCACATTGCAGATGGCACACTTCTTTGCACATAACTCTTTCTTCCACAGAAGGGCCACGACCACAACAGCACAGTCAGCAAGTAAGCTGCAGGTACTTGCTGCCTGCTGACCTGCGAAAATGATCCTAATGGGCTCTGGGCACATCAGGGAAAAACTGCAGGCCATTTATGTCAATGACCAGATTTATGGCTTATACATCAGCAATGTATTTATGTTATTGTTTTTTCTTTTTTCATTTTCTCTTTTTTAGAGATGAATTCTTACTATGTTGGCCAGGCTGGTTTCAAACTCCTGGGCTAAAGCAATCCTCTCATCTCAGCTCCTGAATAGCCATGCCTAGCTTTAAGATAGACCTTGTAGTATGTACCTGTTACTGGAAGTTTGGTACTCATCCCCGAGGCCAAATGAGGAATAAAGACAAGTGGTTTGAGGAAGTGCTGGAAAATGAAGATGGTAGACTCCCATCTTGAAGAATCATAGTCCTGGCTGGTTATGGTGGATCATGCTTATAATCTTAGCACTCTGGGAGGCTGAGGTAGGTGGATTGCTTGAGCTCAGGAATTCAACACCAGCCTAAGCAAGAGTGAGACCCCATCTCCACTAAAAATAGAAAAATTAGCCAGATATAGAAGCAAGTGCCTGTAGTCCCAGCTACTCAGGAGGGTGAGACAAGAAGTTCCCTTGAGCCCAAGAGTTCAAAGTTGCTGTGAGCTATGACACTATGGCACTCTACCCAGGGCAACAGAGTGAGACTCTGTCTCAAAAAAAGAAACAAGTGAAAAAGAACCATTGTTTTCCCTATGGGTAGAAATACAGAGATTTTAAAGAGAGTTTCAGTTTCAGGCTATTGCTTTTTAACTATGGTTGGTGGTTTGGGTGGTCCTGCTTGGCCTTATCTCTGTTAAAGGTGCCTTTGCCCAATAATTTCACTGAGTTATCTTCTGTGAATTTAAGATACTAGAAAACAAAGAACAAAGAACAATCCTCTCCCCCTGGGCAAAGGCAGGAATGCAATTTAACTCCTTGAAAAAGGTGAGAGGTTTTAAAGAGACCACCAACTTATGATATTTTTTCCTTTTACAGGCCTTTATCTCCGTTAGATATTCCCCACTGTCACTCTTACCCTTCCGTATTTATGGGAGGGGGAGTGATACAGTCATCAAGCTACTTCTTGCTGAATGAGGATGATGTTTTAGACTGAAGGTTTGTACTTATTTGTGTCATTGCTTTTTCTGCTTTGTACAAAAAACAAAGAATGCTACAAAGACCAGGTGAAAAGGGGCATAAGCAACAACTGCGAAGACTGACCAGGTGAGATGGAGGATCACTGGTAGGACTATGGGCCCTGATTGTCACATTGTCAAGACAGATCAGCAGAAGAGGTGACAGTTTGGGAAATCCAAGCTAAGGAGTTGCCTGTTGCTGAAAGTTCAGTGCTTGTCCCCAAGGTCCAGTGAAAAAATGAGGATAAGCTGTTGAGGCAAGGACAGGGAAGTTTATTAATTTGCTAGCAAATGAGGAGGCTGTCATACTCTTATCTTAAAGAACCATAGTTCTCCCTACAAGCAGAATTATAGAGCTTTTAAAGAGCGTTTCAGTTTTCATCTATCGCTACTTAGCTTCTCAGGTGAAGATCTTGTATGTCTGTCTGGATGATTTTGTTGTCTCCTGCACTTTAAGATACTAGAAAACAAAGAACACTGCTCTCCCCTCTGATTATTGGCCTCAGGAAGGAATGCAGGGTTTTTTTTTTTGTTTTTTTCAGTTTTTGGCTGGGGCTGGGTTTGAACCTGCCACCTCTGGCATATGGGGCCGGTGCCCTACTCCTTTGAGCCACAGGTGCCACCCGGGAATGCAGGTTTTAATTCCTCAAAAAGGGTGAGGCGTTTTATTATTATTTTTTGAGATAGAGTCACCCTCAGTAGAATGCCCTGGCATCACAGCCCACAGCAACCTCAAATTCTTGAGCTTAAGCAAGTCTCTTGCCTCAGTCTTCCAAGTAGCTGGGACCACAGGCACCCACCACAATGCCTGGCTACTTTTTGTTGTTGTTGCAGTTGTCATTGTTGTTTTAGCAGGTCCAGGCCGGGTTCAAACCCGCCAGCCCCGGTGTATGTGGCCAGCGCCCTACCCACTGAGCTACTGGCGCTGTCCAAGGGTGAGGACAACGTGTAATACATTTTGCCCTTTTCAGGCCTTTGCTTTTGTTAGGTATTTGCCATGGTCTGTTTTACCCTTCCATATCTATGGGGAGGAAAAACAATGTAGTCATCAAGCTATTTCCTCCTTTTCCATTTGGCTTTTCTGTGCTTTTGCAAGAGAGAAAACTGAACTGTGTCATTTGTAAATAAACAAGTTCCTAGTTACACTTAAGAGAGTGCAAACAACTCAGTGGTGAAATACCATGGAGCTCCACCCACAATCAGCAGGCTCTGGCCTACTGTGCTAAACCCTAGACCACAGCCCAATTGCTTCTGTTTTTTTTTTTTTTGTAGAGACAGAGTCTCACTTTGTTGCCCTCGGTAGAGTGCCATGGCATCACACAGCTCACAGCAACCTCCAGTTCCAGGGCTTAGGTGATTCTCTTGCCTCAGCCTCCTGAGTAGCTGGGACTACAGGCGCCTGCCACAACGCCCGGCTATTTTTTTGTTGCCGTTCGGCTGGGGCTGGGTTTGAACCTGCCACCCTTGGTATATGGGGTCAGTGCCCCACTCACTGAGCCACAAGTGCTGCCCCCAGTTGCTTCTTTTAAAAAAAGAATGAGAAACAAGTTTTTTAAAAGTAAGGAAAAACAAGGAGAATTATCCCTTTTGGGGACCAAGTTTGTTTATGGTGCCCCTACTTGCAAATATTTGTATAAATGGCAAGGTTCAAAGGCATGCTAAGTTTTCTGGAATGACCAATTCTTATGCACAAGTTTTCAATAAAGGGGAAATTATATCAAAGAAAATACAGAGTGCAAATGGTTAAGCTGCTACTATTGAGTTAAAATGTTGAGTCTCAAGCTCTCTGCTTGAGATAAACTTATTGTTGATGATATACAAAATGATCTGTGTTTGTAAGGTTTTTGATAAAAAGAGATCCACCTACTCCTACTGGAACTCCACAGTGTTAGACACTGGGAGGGCAGCCCAGGAGTGGATCTGGTGGGAGGGAAGACCAGCACACATGGCCAACTGTTGAGTGGCACAGAAAGGGGAGGGAACACTGCCATCACCGTGGCACCTTGGGAGGGTTGTAGAGGCTGCTGCCTGAACTCATTTTCAATCCCTTGCCCACTAGGTTATGACTCAGGGTTGGGAATGGTCCCTCCTTACCCAGCAGGATATGAAATTTAGCCAGAGGGGACCCATAGCCAGGGCAGAACAATGAGCAGGAATCCTTCATAGCTGGTTAATTTGGCCTTTAAAGTAAATTAAAAACTGTGCATGTTCTGCTGGCTATGCCAGCCAAGCATCCTTTGTGACAGTTGAAAGGAAAGGTCATCCTAGGGTGGGGTATAGTCAGTGAGCTTATTAGAGAAAGGACTTTGGAAAGAATCCTGCTGAAAATTGCAAAGGGCTCCAGGGAACAAGAAACCCTCAGGAAAGCTAAAGGCTCCGTCAAGTCCAGGACTCTTACAATGAAGGAAGGGCCCTGGGGGGACCCTGCCTCACTAGTAGCTCCAACTCAAATATCTCCCTAGAAGCCTTGGGTGCAAATTCATAGTGGGGCCCAATTGAGGGGGCTGCCTAGGACTCCATGATTCCCCACCGAAGCCTCAGATGCAAGTTGATAATGGTGATTCAATTTGTGCTAAGCCTCACGGGCAGAAGTGGTCAGATGGAGTGGGGGACCCCCCCCCCCGCGACCTTCCTGCCGTGGCCCAGGCCCCAGTACCAGCACCAGTTGCAGATGGCATTCCACAAGCCAGGTAGCAGTGAGGCAGCCATCAGCAGGCAGCAAGTGAGAACTCCCTGCAAAAAGCCTAGGGACAAACCTAGGCACCAAGAGCTGTTCCAAAAGTGACAGAAGCTCTCACCTCTGAGGGCACTACCAAGCTCCTACGGGATGAATCCCAGGGCCTGAGGAAGCATGCGGGACACTGCCATTGTGAAACAGTGGGCAGGCAGCTGCAGAGGCAGTTCAGCAGCTGCTCCTTAAGGAATTACCACGTTTGGCTACTCCGTGCTGGTGTTCATGGGAAACTTTGCTTTCCACTATCTGTACCTGGATATGCTGCACAGTGTCCTGTGGTGGCCCATGAGCCACTTTGAGTGAACCCTCAGTAGGAACCTGGTAAACCGTTTTCTAAGGCACTAGACATGGGAAATTCAATGATCCTGGCCTAGACTCCTTTCCCCCATACAGAATGATAATGGACCCACCCTTGCAGCAGAGGTAACCCAGCAAGTAAATGAAGCTGTGTATCTCCAATGAAAATTACGTGGAACCAGCCTGAGCAAGAGTGAAACCCCGTCTCTAAAAATAGTTGGGCATTGTGGCGGGTGCCTGTAGTTTCAGCTACTCAGGAGGCGGAGGCTCAGGCTGGTCTCCAACCTGTGAGCTCAGGCAATCCACATGCCTTGGCCTCCCAGAGTGCTAGGATTACAGGCATGAGCCACTGCGCCCTGCCAAAAGAAAGAGTTTATAGGAGGTCCTTCCTAGCACTCTGAGGTAAGTATGGTAATATAATCATGAATAAAAGAAACAGCAGCATATTGAATGAGTATTTCTAGTGCTAAACGCTTTGCAGGACTTTGCCTCTTTCAGGTCCCAAGCCCAGCTGGGAGCAGAGAAGTGGAAGCAACCCCATCAAGTACCTTTAACAATTCCTACCTTGTTAAAATTATCAGAAGTAAAACTTTATGTCCACTATGCCAACATAAAGAGGTATAACCCCCAGTGGGGGTGCTAGCCTTAGGTAATCTAAAGTATATATTCGGGAAAAAGAAAAAAATTAACTGTGGATATTTCTGCTAATCCTTTTTTGGGGGGGGTTTGGAGACAAAGTCTCACTTTGTTGCCCTCGGTAGAGGGCCATGACGTCACAGCTCACAGCAGCCTCAAACTCTTGGGCTCAAGTGATTCTCTTGCCTCAGCCTCCCAAGTAGCTGGGACTACGGGCGCTCATAACAACACCTCACTTTCAGAGATGGGGCCGCGCTCTTGCTCGGGCTGGTCTCAAACCTGTGAGCTCAGGCAATCCGCCTGCCTTGGCCTCCCAGGTGAGCCACCGCACCTGGCTGCTCAGTCTTTTTGGTTGTTTGGTCTGTCTATAGGAAAGAGGGGCAACTCCTTAGTGAGAATTTCCCCTAACAGTTGTCTCTTCGGTTGGTCTGTCTTGCTTCTGGGTACAGCATTTCTGCACAGGATTTCTGAATTTGCATAGGCTGGTCTCTAGGATCACCTGCAGGGTACAACTAATAGCTCTACCCTCAGAGGTCCCATCTTTATTTTCTACCCAGCCCTGCCTGTATTGGACATTGTGTGCAAGGCAACAGTCATTTCACCTTGTCAGTCTTCAGGGTTGTAGTTATTGCTTATGCTGTTGTTTTCACCTAGTAATCTATACCTTTCATCTAAAGCATCACCCCAGTTCAGCTGGGATGACTTTGATGACTACATCGCCCCTCCTCCCATAGATACGGAAGGGTAAAATTGATAGTGAGGAATCCGTAACAGAGAAAATGGTCTGGAAAAGGGTAAGAATGTTTTCTGTCTCTTCAAAACCCCTTTACCCTTTTTTTGAACTAAAATCTACATCCTTGCCTCAGGTAAGTAGTTGGGAGGGACAGGGGAGTGCTCTTTGTTCTCTGTGCCACAGAAGATAGAATGAATCTGGCAAGATATTACAGCCTTCTGCCCACACACTTCCTTTGAGAACTTGTAGTTTAAAAGCCCCTTCTGGCTCGGAGCCTGTGGCTCAACGGGCTAAGGCACCAGCCATGTACACCTTAGATGGTGGGTTCGAATCCAGCCCGGGCCCGCCAGACAACAATGACGGCTGCAACCAAAAAATAAAAAAATGGCCGGGCGTTGTGGCGGGCGCCTGTGGTCCCAGCTACTTGGGAGGTGGAGGCAAGAGACTCGCTTGAGCCCAGGAATTGGAGGTTGCTGTGACCTGTGATGACACGGCACTCTATCCAGGGCGACAGCTTGAGGCTCTTTCTAAAAAAAATAAAAAAATAAAATCCTCTTCTGATTTTCCTTGGATTTGCAATAAATAATAGTGGGCTAGAGCCCATTTTTAGTAGTTTGCAATTTTCAGGAACTTTTTGAGGCAGTTGTTAAATACACCCTTCCTTAAAAATGAAATTATATAAATTTACTATTAAATTATACTAAAAACAAAATAATAGACGCCATACTTATCACTACCTAATTAATTTATATCTTACTATTATGTATGCTCTTGGGATTATTTATGTTAATTGTGCCTGTATCGTGGTAATATTTTACAGGCACCTCTCCCCAACTTGATGCTCAATGACATCACTCTGTGAGGTTGAAATCGTAAGTATTTACAACATGGACGTCAGCAAACCCAACGATCAAGTCTTACCTACTCTTACCCACTACTCCAGCAACCTGTCAAGGGGTAAAGTTTGTGTTTGCAGAACTGAATTAAAGAAAAGAGGCAGGATCTCGAGGTTCTCCTAATGAAGGAAGAAGAAAAATATAGCAAGCTGGTTTGAACCTGAGGAAGGATCCTAGAGCTGTGCAATAACAAAGTACAAGTTTAAAAGTCAAACGCTAAAACTTAACTCTTTCTTTTTCTTTTTCTTTTTGAGACAGAGCCTCAAGCTGTCACCCCGGATAGAGTGCTGTGGCATCACAGCTCACAGCAACCTCCAACTCCTGGGTTCAAGCGATTTTCCTGCCTCTGCCTCCCAAGTAGCCGGGACTACAGGCGCCTGCCACAACGCCTGGCTATTTTTTGTTTGCAGCCATCATTGTTGTTTGGCGGGCCTGGGCTGGATTCAAACCCGCCAGCTCAGGTGTATGTGGCTGGCGCCTTAGCCACTTGAGCCACAGGCGCCAAGCCCTTTTTTTTTCTTTTTTTGAGACAGGGCTCACTCTGTTGCCTAGGCTAGAGTGCAGTGGCAGGGTGATAGTTCACTGCAACCTCAAACTGGCTCACGTGGTCCTCCTGTTTTGGCCTCTCAAGTAGGTGGTACTACAGGCATATGCCACAATGCCTGGCTAATTTTTCTATTTTTTTGTAGAGATAGGGTCTTGTTTTTTTTCAGGTGGGTCTTGAACTTCTGACCTCGAACCAGTCTTCCACCTTGGACTCACAAAGTGCTAGCATTTATAGGCATAAGCCACCATGCCTGACCTTTAACTCATTCTTTTATCAATTTAGGATATTATTTTTGGGTGTGGTGCCTGTCGCTCAAGTGCCTAGGGCGTCAGCCACATACACCAGAGCTGGAAGGTTCAAATCCAGCCTGGGCCTGCCAAACAACAATGACAACTACAACCGAAAAAATAGCTGGGCATTGTGGTGGGTGCTTGTTGTCCCAGCTAGTTGGGAGTCTGAGGCAAGAGAATTGCTTAAGCCCAGAAGTTAGAGGTTGCTGTGAGCTGTGATGCCACTGCACTCTACCCAGGGCTACAGCTTGAGGTTCTGTCTCAAAAAAAAAGAGTATTATTATTTTATTTTTTATTTTTATTTATTTATTTATTTATTTAGAGACAGAGCCTCAAGCTGTCACCCTGGATAGAGTGCTGTGGCATCACAGCTCACAGCAACCTCCAATTCCTGGGCTCAAGCGAGTTTCCTGCCTCGGCCTCTTAAGTAGCTGGAACTACAGGCGCCTGCCACAACGCCTGGCCATTTTTTGGTTGCAACCGTCATTGTTCTTTGGCGGGCCTGGACTGGATTCGAACCCGCCAGCTCAGGTGTATGTGGCTGGCACCTTAGCCCGTTGAGCCATAGGCGCCGAGCCAAAAGAGTATTATTATTATTATTTTCTTTTGTAGAGACAGAGTCTTACTTTATTGCCCTCAGTAGAGTGCCGTGGCATCACACAGGCGCCCACCACAATGCCCGGATATTTTTCTGTTTTGCAGTTCGGCTGAGGCTGGATTTGAACCTGCCACCTTCAGTATATGGGGCGGCGCCCTACTAATTGAGCCACAGGCGCCACCCAAAAGAGTATTATTTTTAAACACTCATTTTTGTTTTTTTTTTTGAGACAGGGTCTCACTATGTTGCCCTCAGTAGAGTGCTGTGATGTCATTGCTCACAGCAACCTCCAACTCCTGGGCTCAAGTGATTCTCTTGTCTCAGTCTCCCACGTAGTTGGGACTACAGGCACCTGCCACAGTGCCCCGCTATTTTGAGAGATGGGGTCTTGCTCTTGCTCAGGGTGGTCTACAACCCTTCACGTTAGACTAGGTGTAGAATTTTCTACTTGTGACATCATGTAGGCACTCTGCAAGTTTCAAATTTTGGAGCATTTCAGATTTCAGATTTTCGGATTAGGGAAACAATGTTTATTTTGATCTGCTGTTCGCTCCTCCAATGCATAATAACGTGGAACTGGTAATTCACCTCTGACTAAGCTATAGGTAGTGGGAAATCACTAAAAGTGACATGCAGGATTAATGTGATACTTTGGAAAGGTCAATCTGGGACTTATAGCAGGTGCTCAAGAAGCAAGAGGTTTTTGGCTTGGCGCCTGTGGCTCAACGGGCTAAGGCACCAGCCACGTACACCTGAGCTGGCGGGTTCGAATTCAGCCCGGGCCCGCCAAACAACAATGACGGCTGCAACCAAAAAATGGTCGGGCGCCTGTAGTCCCAGCTACTTGGGAGGCAGAGGCAAGAGACTCTCTTGAGCCCAGGAATTGGAGGTTGCTTTGAGCTGTGATGCCACAGAACTCTATCCAGGGTGACAGCTTGAAGCTGTCTCAAAAAAAAAGAAGCAAGAGGTTTTTGCAGTAGCACAGGAGGGCCAGTGTGACAGTATCAACTTCAGAAAACATAGACAAAGGGGGACAAAATTGGATGTGGCAGCCAGATGTGTGGTGGCCCATGCATATAATCCTAGTACTTTGGGAGGGGGAGGCAGGAGAATCACTTAAAGTTCAAGGTAATAATTAACTATGATCAGGCCACTGCACTCCAGCCTGGGCGACAGAGGAAGATCCTGTTTCTAAAAGAAAAGAAAAAAAAAAAAAAAGAAAAGAAAAATATTGGATCTGATGCTAGGCAAGAAAAAGAAAAATACCAAACCAAACTAATTTTGATGAATTGAACAAGTATGACGGCATCAGTGACTATGAATCCTTGTCTATGCCCTCACTCATTCCTGGAGGGCTTGTTAAGCAGAGGATGCTGGTGCCCTAGGCCTACAGGAATTGATTCAGTAAATTTGGGGGCAGGGCCCAGGAGTTTGCATTTCTAACAAGTATACAAGTGTCATTGACTCTGGTCTATCGTCTTCCAGTTAATACTGTGCTTATTTTGGCTCGGCGCTTGTAGCTCAGCAGTTAGGGCTCAAGCCACGTACACTGGAGCCACATTTGAATCCACTCAGGGCCCACCATACAACAATGACAACTACAACCAAAAAATAGCTGGGCGTTGTGGCAGGTGCCTGTAGTCCTAGCTACTTGGGAGGCTGAGGCAAGAGAATCGCATAAGCCCAGGAGTTGGAGGTTGCTGTGAGCTGTGACCCCACGGCACTCTACCGAGGGTGACAAAGTGAGACTCTGTCTCAAAACAAACAAAAAAGGGCGGCGCCTGTGGCTCATCGCGTAGGGCACCAGCCCCATATACCGAAGGTGGTCGGTTCAAACCAGGCCTTGGCTGAACTGTAAAACAGAAAAATAGCCGGGCGTTGTGGTAGGCGCCTGTAGTTCCAGCTACTCGGGAAGCTGAGGCAAGAGAATCACCTAAGCCCAGGAGTTGGAGGTTGCTGTGAGCTGTGAGACGCCACAACACTCTACCAAGGGCGAGAAAGTGAAACTTTGTCTCTACCAAACAAAAAACAAAAAACAAACAAACAAAAAATTACTGTGCTTATTTTGCTAATGTCTCAAAGACATTTCTCTTAAACCAGCAGGGGGAGACAATATAGCCTCTAAAAATAAAACTCTTTATAGAGCAAGCACTAAAGCTCCTTGGGTTTACGATGTTGCGATGTTGCCGTGGAGATCTCTGAAATATTTTGGAGAGCAGCATGTAAATTAGCATGAGGTGAAATAAATTTCAGTGTCTAGGTAAAAATTTATTTTGGTAGGAATAAGATCTAGATTCTTGCATGTCATAGTGTCATGGTTAAGAACTTGGCATGTGGACTCACCTCTGCCACTTAAGATCTGTGTGACTTTAGCAAAGTTACTTATCTTTTCTGATCTTGTTTCCTTGGCTTTAAAACAGGCCTTACGTTATAGAATTGTTGAAGGTTAAAGATCTTGGAACTTCAGTTGGTTATTATTGTTAAAATATTTTTAGTTATACAAACTGTAAGTACTTAGGACAGCTCTTTATCCTGTCTAAAATTTAGAAATGGTCCTAATATGTTGTTAGATTTGGTTGTTTTTTTCATTTTCTGTTTTTTTTCTTTTCAGACGGAGTCTTACTTTGTTGCCCTTGCTTGGTAGACTGCCATGGCGTTATAGGTCACAGCACCCTCAAACTCTTGGGCTCAAGTGATCCTCTTGCCTTAGTTTTTCATTTTTAGTGGAGATGAGGAAGGGGGGGTCTCACTCTTGCCACAGCAGACCAGGCTCAATCCAGCCAACCCTCGGGTAGAGTTCAGCATCTGCCAGGTGTGAAAGGTCGCGCAGAGAAACAGTGTCTCGGTTTCCTTGTTCCACTGCGTTCATGGACTTGGCAGTTGCTGACGGTTTTCCGCGAAGGGACACACCTCTCTGTTACCGCGCTGTTACTGGCCAGACCAGGGTTTTGGCCCTAAAGCTTCAGCTACAGCTGCCTGTGCCCGGCCGGAGGCTCCGGACTAGAGAGTGGTGACGTCATCGAGAGCGTGCCCGCATCCCTCGCCGAGCAGTGGGCGGGGCTGCGAGAAGGTGTGCCGGGGGCTGGCTGGGGGCGCGGGCGGCGGGCCCGGGGCGTGGCTGAGGCGGCGGTGACGTCACGGGGCGGGGCGGGGTGGGGCGGCTGGCGCGGATATCTGAGAGCAGCTGCGGCCGGTGGAGCTCACTGGAGGCTTGGAGCCGCACAGAGCTACCTCTGCCTCGGCCATTCCCCGCGCTGCGGTCATGTCGCTGAAGAGCAGCCTCTCGCGTCTCCTCCGGACGCAAGTGCATTCCGTCCTGAAGAGATCCGTTCACTCTGTGGCTGTAATAGGAGCCCCTTTCTCACAGGGACAGGTGAAGACCGGGATCTGGCGCCATGGGGCAGGATCCCCGCCTCCCAGAACCTGGAGAAAGTGGCGGTGGGGTGCGGGGGACCGAGAGGCTAGGAGAGAATGGGGAGAAGCGTCCAGGGGAAGAGCAGGCGGGTTCCGGCGATTGGGCACCGGGAGAGCACGCGGGATGTTCCCCCGCGACCGAAGATGGAGAGAGCGAGGAGGAAGGCAGGTTGGAGGGCTCCCAGCGCGGGATGCGGGCAGTGGGTAGCCAGAAGGCGGCTTTGTGCGGCCTCTCCAGAAAGAGCGAGAAAACGGTGGCTCCAGCTTGGGGTGATGGAGGGGAGGAAGGGAGGAAGAGGATTCATTCCATGGAGAGGCTGGAGCAGGCGAAGCTGGCCAGAATCGCCGGTGGAAAGTCGACGGAGAGGAGGCTAAAAAGAGCGAGCGAAGATTTAAGGCTCGGGGATCCATTCTATCAGAACAAGCTTCTCTCGGGAAGGAAACCGCCGGCTGCTGCGGCCGCGGGAGGGCGGGAGGGGCTGTTTTGTTCTCACTTGACTGGAAGAGACCCGCAGAGCGCTGAGTGGGAAAGCCGGGTCTGTGGCTCCAGCCGCGCACACGGCCAGACGCTAGACCCTAACGCGGCTCAGCCCCTCCCTGGGCTTGGCTTGGAAGGCTGATTCGATTCCAATGATAGGGTTGTTTCCACCTCTTCCCTGCAAGTTTAATGAAATAAATAACCAGACTTTAGAGGTGGAGGGATGGTAATAAATGAAAGGGCTGATGCTGTCACAGGTTTTGGAAGAAATCTACTGGGAATGAAGTGTAGTACAGTAAACTTGTATTTTTGGTGATCTAGAGTATTGTGTGTGTGTGTGTGTGTTTTTCACTTATCTTCCCTTATATCTAACTGCGTAATTTGTGTCTTACAGAAAAGAAAAGGAGTGGAACATGGTCCAGCTGCCATAAGAGAAGCTGGCTTGATGAAAAGGCTCTCTAATTTAGGTAAGAGGTTGGATTTTATTATGTCTTTTTATTTACTTCCTTTTCTTTTTCTTTTGAGACAGGGTTTGGTTTTGTTGCCCAGGCTGGAGTGCAGTGGTCCAATTATAGCTCACTGTAACCTGGAAACCCTGGGCTGGAGGGATCCTCCCATTGCAGCCTCCTGAGTAGCTAAGACAGGCTATGACACCATGCCCAGGTAATTTTTAAAATCCTCTGTAGAGACAGGGTCTTGCTCTGTTGCCCAAGCTGGTCTCCAACTCCTGTCCTTAAATAGTCTCCTCATTTCAGCTATTTAAAGTGCTGAGACACAGATGTAAGCACTGCACCCAGCATGGATTTTATTTACTTGTTTTAGAGAGGGTCTCACTTTGCCATCCAGGCTGGAGTGCAGTGGCATGTTCACAGTTCACTGCAACTTTAACTTCTGGGTTCCAGTGATCCTACCAGCTAGAGGCCAAAAAGTGCTGAGATCCTTCCTGCTGTGCCTCCCAAACTGCTGGAATTACAGGTGTGAGTCACTAAGCCTGGTCAGTGGCTGGATTTTAGATACCTCTTCATGACTAGTCATAAACCACTTTGAAGTCTTATCTCTGACATCAAGGGACTACACAGTGTCAGCTGTTTGAGAACTATCTGCCATATCGCCTGTCCTCCTTTGGATTCCAACTGCATTTTAAGATCTATCAATTAGTCTTCAGGGAAAGTTTTCTTTTTTTTTGTGTGTGTGTGCGTTGTTTTGTTTTTTGGTGAGACAGGGTCTCTGTCCACTAGACTGGAGTGAAGTGGCAAGATCACAGCTCACTGCAGCCTTCAACTCCAAGGTTCAAGCTGTCCTCCTTGCTGAGCCCTTTCCAAGTAGCTGGGACTATAGGTTGGCACCACCACATCTGGTGAATTACAAAATTTTTTTTTAGAGACAGAGTCTTGCTGTGCTGTCCAGGCTGTTTTTGAATGCTTAGGCCTAAGTGATCATCCTGCCTTGGCCTCCCAAGGTGCTGGAATTTTTCCAGCCTTGGCCTCCCAAAGTGCTGGGCTTATAGGCATTAGCCACTGCACCTAGCCCAGGTTACAGTCTTGTTGCAATAGAGTAATGTGTGGAAGACAAGAAGGTGGAGCGAAGCAGGGCCTGGACCAAGCTGCTAGTGAATATAAAGTGATGGTAAGAATGTTAGCTCCAGCTTTAACTGTGCTGTTAACCTTTCCCTCCTAAAATTATAGCTTTCCTAACTTAGTCATGAGAGACTTAAATTCATCAGTTTCACCACTTTCCACTCTTCAAATCATTTATTTTGGCCAGGCATGATGGTTCACACCTGTAGTCCCAGCACCTTCGGAAGCCAAGGTAGGAAGATTGTTTGAGGTCAAGAGTTCAAGACTTTGTCTTTACAAAAAAAAATGTTAAAAGTCATTCATCTCCTCTCTATGGTTAATACCTTTATATTATTGTGAGCAGGGATTAGTTCTGTCTTTTTCAAACTTACCTGATTATGACAACTACCAGGTGAGAAGTCAAAAATAGAGACTTCTGAGCTCTGGGGAAGAGTCTGGCTCATTGAGTTAGACGAAGATAATGTGTTTTTTTTGTTTATTTGTTTGTTTTTTGGTTTGTTTTTTAGAGACATAGTCTCAGCCAGGGGGTTAGGGGTGGCCTTGAGCTCAAAGGAGTAGGGTGCTGGCCCCATATGTCAGAGGTGGTGGGTTCAAACCCAACCCCGGCCAAAAACTGCAAAAAAAAAAAAGCCTTGAACTCCTGGGCTCAAGCAGTATTCATTCCTACCTTAGCCACCTGAACAGCAGGGACTACAGTATGCATGCCAATGCCTGGCTGATTTTTTCTTTTCTTTCTTTCTTTTTTTTTTTTTTTGGTAGAGACAGAGTCTCACTTTATTGCCCTCGGTAGAGTGCCGTGGTGTCACACAGCTCACAGCAACCTCCAACTCCTGGGCTTAGGCGATTCTCTTGCCTCAGCCTCCTGAGTAGCTGGGACTACAGGCGCCCGCCACGACGCCCGGCTATTTTTTTTTTTTTTTCTGTTTTACAGTCCAGCCGAGGCCAGGTTTGAAGCCACCACCTTCGGTATATGGGGCTGGCACCCTACTCAATGAGCCACAGGCGCCGCCCTCTCGTTTTTTTTTTTTTTTTATTAAATCATAGCTGTGTACATTAATGCAGTCATGGGATACAATGTAATTTTTTTTATTTTTTGAAGAGACAGTGTCTGTGGGCTGGTCTTGCATCCTGGCCTCAAGTGATCTTACCTTGGCCTCCCAAAGTGCTAGGATTATAGCCTGAGCCACCCCACCTGCCCCAGATATGTGCAATTTTACAAGCACTCTAGGTAATTAGAAGTAGAGTTGTAATCTTTTGCTTAGGATAGTAGTAGTACTCTGAGATTTTAGAACCAGAAGGAAATCTAACCCAAAGAAAATACTTTTTTTTTTTTTCCTGAGACAGAGCCTCAAGCTGTCACCCTGGGTAGAGTGCCGTGGCATCATAGCTCACAGCAACCTCCAACTCCTGGGCTCAGGCGAGTCACCTGCCTCCGCCTCCCAAGTAGCTGGGATTACAGGCGCCCGCCACAACACCTGGCCATTTTTTTGGTTGCAGCCATTGTTGCTTGGAGGGCCTGGGCTGGATTCAAACCCACCCACATCTCAGGTGTATGTGGCTGGCGCCTTAGTTGCTTGAGCCACAGGCGGCGAAGCCTGGGCACCAGTTTTTAATACCTTTATGGAAGGTTCTTATATCTAACCCAGTGTTTCTAGCTGTTCAAGGCCATTTGCTCCATTTTTGTTAGGACTGCTCACATATCTTTTCTGGCCCTATAAATGCAAAGTGTGTGAAGCAGCAGGAAGATCCTGGAGATGGTAACACAGAATCTAGGTGAACTACAGTCTCCTCCCCACTCTTGCTGTGAGATCTTTGCTGATTATGAGTCCATTCCAAGAGAAGTCATCTCCTGCCACAAAACAGAATAGTGAAGGGCAGCGCCTGTGGCTCATCAAGTAGGGCGCCGGCCCCATATACCGAAGGTGGCGGGTTCAAACCCGGCCTCGGCCGAACTGCAAAACAGAAAAATAGCCGGGCGTTGTGGTGGGCACCTGTAGTCCCAGCTACTCTGGAGGCTGAGGCTTAGGCAACTCCTAAGCTCAGGAGTTGGAGATTGCTGTGAGCTGTGATGCCACAGCACTCTACCGAGGGCGATAAAGTGACTCTGTCTCTACAAAAAAAAAAAAAACCCAAAAAAACCCCCAGAATAATGAAGTCACTGAAATCACCTTGACTCAAGTATCCTTCATATACCTCACCTACATATGGATATGGTGACTTGGATCGAATACTCAAAACTCTTCTTTGTTAAACAATAGAAGAAGCTGTAATTAGCCATTTTATAAGCTCACCACCAACGAAAAATAAATCACTAAGATTGTCTTCTTTTATCCTGTCACAATTTAGTGGGAGGAGGTTTTTATTTCTGCTTATAAATGAAGATACTGCCTCTTAAAATAGCTTGTACTCACTCTGCCTTTTAAAAAGAATCATTTTACACTGAAGACAACCACCTCTGGTAATCACTATTTTTAAATGCACGTACTGGATAAATCTCTGTAGCCCATCTGATGAACCGTGTCAAGCTTTGCTCAAATTGCTGTATAGTCTCTAGATTCTGCTGGAAGAGATTCCCCAGGAGCAGCAGTCTCAGCCTCTTACAGAGGAGACTTTATAATATTGAGCTGAGGCTGCCGAATGGGGGGAGGGGCACATTGTAACAGCTCCTCTTACTCATGCTTCCTAGACCTCCCTTCTGGCCTCAGCGCTTGGTATTTTTCCACTTCAACCTGAGGGAAGTCATTCTCCTTTAAATACTATTTTCTCTCTGCTGCCTCTTTAAACTCCCAATCTAAAGTTATGTTAGAGCTTCAATTTATTTGGATAAATTTATTTTATTCCCTTTCATTTCTTTCCCATATCTTTGGTTGTACAATTATATCCTTACCATGGAGCTGATTGGTAGCCCAGTGTCACAGCAGTTTATTAAAAAAGACTGGCACTCACTGTATCTCCTGCATGTGGTTCCGGCTAGTCTGTTGGAATATGCTGGAAAAAAGTACCAAGAGAAGTTCTAGTTGCTTTGTTCTGAAACAGTAAATACCAAAATACCTTAAGTCCTTTGAGCACTTTGAAAGAAGCATTGTGGGTCAAATTTCAAGGGAAAGAAGATACACGGAAAGGTAACTTTCACAAACCCCTTTGTTCTTTGCCTTTGCTCTGATGTTACCTGAGTTGCTATGGCTTCAGTTAAACTTCCTGTTTTCTTGAATGAACATATTTGTGACTTAGTAACTAGGGTTTTTTTCTTTTTTCTTTTTTTTTGGAGGGGTGTTGTTTTTTCATTTCTCTGAGCTTAGTAAGGACACTTACGGGTTCTCTCAGTTACTCAATTCCTTTAGTGTATAAAGGCCCTAAGAGGAATGAAGAGGCATTGCTCCCGCAAGACTGGGAAGCAGTGTGTCTGCTTCTGATCTGCCGAACTCTGACAGACCTTGTAGTTTGTCCTTTCTGCAGAAGCAGGTTGCATGCTCCGTGGGTAAAGATAGCTGGAAGCTGGGATTACCACTTGGAGGTCTCCATCTTTGTAATTATGGTAATTTGATCCAGCTGTGGATCAAATAGAGCTAACTGTCTAAATGCCACTGTTGATCCAGCTGTGGATCAAATAGAGCTAACTGTCTAAATGCTAACTGTCTAATTTGCCACTGTTGACCAGGCCAAGGGTCCTGGAGTTCAGGAAGCCATTTGGGAGCTACTCTGGTCTGCCTAAACTACAGGGTTTCTCAAAAGTCATTAAATATACATAGGGAAAATGGGAAATTATAGCTAAATATGCCTTTTTTTTTTTTTTTTTTTGAGACCAAGTCTCGCTTTAATGTCCAGACTAGAGTGCTATGGCATCAGCCTAGCTCACAGCAAACTCAAAACTCCTGGGTGATCCCCCAGCCTCCCCAATAGCTGAGACTACAGGTGCCCACCACAAGGCCTGGCTAATTTTTTCTTATTTTATCTAAGTTTAGTTTAGTTTTGAGACAGAGCCTGAGTAGAGTGCTGTGGCATCATAACTCACAGCAACCTCAAACTGTTAGGCTCAAGTGATCCTTTTGCCTCAGCCATTCCAGTAGCTGGGACTACAGGAGCCTGCCACAATGCCCTGGCTAGTTTTTCTATTTTTAGTAGAGAAAGGGGCTTGCTTTTGCTCAGGCTGATCTTGAGCTCCTGAGCGCAAATAATCCACTCACCTCAGCCTCCCGGTTTGCTAGGATTACAGGCATGAGCCACCGTAACTGGCCTAAATGTACTAAATATTTACAAAATATTCATTACAAAATTTTACAAAATATTTCTCTACATGTTGCTATATAAATATAAAAATATTAAATATAAAACATGAGTTTGTTAATTTTTTTCTATTTATAGTGACCTTTGAGACACCCTATAGACTGAGGACATTTATGCTGCCTATTCCATTTGGTATCCTGTCAGATAGTAACACAGGGATCTCTTGGGTTGAGACTGGTTAAGACCCAAAAATCTTGTTTGCTTTTGTAAGAACTGCTGATAGAGCAGGCTTGAGATAGTTGTTTAAACATAAGGACTTTGGCGCGAAATCCTTCGTGAGTTCTTTGCTTTCAGGGGTTGGTAGAGAACGCGGCGAGTCTCAATTTAGTTGTATGTTAGTGACACTTTCACTTGGCTTCCGTTCTACTATTCCATTGAAACTACCTTGAGCAAGCTCATTCATTTTTCAGCCTTTATTTTGCTGGATTTTATCACAGCTGACTGCGTCATTCCTGAAATATTCTCCTCTGTTAGCCAAGACTCCACTCTTGGGTCTCCTTTTTCCTTTTTCCATTGATGGGTCCCTTCCAGACTCCCTTGTGGGATCCTCTTCTTCTAACCCACAAATGTTGATGTTGCCAGTGTTCCATTCCTGGCGTTTTCTTGTAGAGGCTCCCAAGGACCATTCTCGCCCATTCCCCCATTTCTCTCACAGCTCTGACCTTCCTCTAGAAGGCCAGGCCTGTTCTTTCACCTCTGTCCAAGTAGCTTTATTTTACTCTCACAGATGTTTTAAGCTAAATATGTTCAAAACTAAGTTCATATCTTCTCCCTCAGATCTTCTTTTCCCGCTGTCTTCCTGCTCTGTGTTTCAGCTATTGCTCATTAACTACAGGTAGATACTCAAGTCAAATTCAGAGACCGCACAGTTGTCGTCTTCTCCCCTTTTCCCCCTTATGCCGACTGACCACATAGTCTTGCTGATTTGTTTACCTTCTAAATGATCAGGATTCTTCTGCATAATGATACAGATCTGGTTCTATCCTTCTTCTCACACCTGTTGTAACTTTCAAATGGTATCTTTTGTCTCAGTTTTCCTTCCTAAGATCCTCCTCTGCTTTGCCTCCAGAATAATCTAAGTGTGATTCTGACTATCCTTTGCTTAATGTCTTTCCAAGGCTTTCTTTTATTTTTCTCTTTTTCTCATAGACATATTTTTTTTTTAAACAAGTGAACAGTTTATTAAGAATTAAACAAAGGTATGATGAGATACAGTACAAGCAAGACACTCAAGATAGGTATAATCGTACTACTCACACAAAAACTTAAATTTCACCTCAAAAAAATAACAAGACCAAAGAGAAAGCAATTTCACTGTTGTAAAGTAAGATATTTCATGCAAAGTAATAACTCTGCCTCCCCAAACCCAACCTCCCAACAAACAAAAAACTATCTGGGAATACTGCTATGCTAACATTAACCACAGTATAATCATTCATGGAAAAACAGTAATTAAGCAATGATTTAAATGAAATAACAAAGTTCAAACTATCATAAACTCATAGACCACAATGATTTTATGAGACAAGCAATTCCAGAAATTTTATAAACAATAAAAAAAGAAGAAATATTTCAGTATCATTCTACTTGATCTGGATACACCTGATATTGAAATTGGAAAAAATATATTGTTATAAAGGGAAATTACAAACATGTTTCACTTATAAATGAGGATGCAATATCCTAAACAACATGTTGACAAGTTGAATTAAAAAAAATGTTTAAGTAATGTACTTTGGTCAAAATTGAATCCAATTTATAAGAAAATTAGTCACTATTTTCTTTTTTTTTGGTTTTCTTTCCCTCACCCCCTCCCTCCTTCTCTGTCTGCTCTCTCCTTCCCCCATGCCCCACCGTGTCATTGATTATCATTAATTGTCCTCAAATCAAAGTTGATTACATGAGATTCATGCTTCTCCATTCCTGTGATGTTTCACTAAGAATAATATGTTCCACCTCCATCCAAGTTACTACAAATGCTGCAAAGTCTCCATTATTTTTGATGGCTGATTAATATTCCATGGTATACATATACCATAGCTTACCAATCCGCTCCTGGGTTGAAGGACATTTAGGCTGTTTCTACACTTTAGCAATTGTAAATTGGGCTGCGATAAACAGCCTAGTACAAGTGTCTTTATAATAAAAGTTTTTTTTTCCTTCTGGATAGATGCCCAGCAATGGGATTGCAGGATCCAACGGGAGATCTAGGTTGAATTCTCTGAGCTTTCTCCATACTTCCTTCCAAAAAGGTTATATTAGTTTGCATTATTTTTCTTTTTTTTTTATTGGGACAGAATCTCACTTTGTTACTCTCAGTAGAGTGCTGTGGCTCTCATAGCTCACAGCAACCTCAAGCTTTTGGGCTCAAGTGATTCTCTAGCCTTAGCCTCCCTAGTAGCTGGGGTACCTGGGACTACAGGTACCTGCCACAATGCCTGGCTATTTTGTTTGTTTTTTGTTTAGCAGGCCTGGGCCGGGTTCCAACCCACCAGCCCCGGAGTGTGTGGCTGGCACCCTACCCATTGAGCTATGGCTGCCCAGCCACAAGGCTTTTTTTAAAATACATCCATACTCCTCAGACTGTCATTCACATCCATCTCAACTAATCTCCCAATCCATTTCCACTTGTATTATTTTGGAATTTTTATTTTCTTAAAATTACTTTTATTTTACTTTTTTTTTTTTTTTTTGAGATGGAGTCTTGCTCTGCTGCCCCCACTAGAATGCAGTGGCATCATCATAGCTCACAGCAACCTTAAACTCCTGGGCTCAAGCAGTCCTCCCACCTTGGTCTCCCTAGTAGCTGTGACTAAGGTACATACCACCCTGTCTGATTTTTTTCCTATCTTTTTTTTTTAATGTTTATTTATTTATTTTATTTAAATCATAACTGTGTACATTAATGAATCATGGGGTACAGTGTGTTGGTTTTATATACAATTTGAAATGTTTTCATCAACTGGCTAACATAGCCTTCACGGCATTTTCTTAGTTATTGTGTTAAGACATTTATATTCTACACCTAGTACATTTCACATGTACCCTTGTAAGATGCACCCTAGGCGTGGTCCCACCAATTACTCTCCTTTCACCCATCCTTCCCCCTCCCTTCCCCTCCCTCTCCCCTTTTCTCTTCTTGGGCTATAATTGGGTTATAGCCTTCATAAGAAAGCTATAAATTGGTTTCATAGTAAGACTGAGTACATTGGATACTTTTTCTTCCATTCTTGAGATACTTTGCTAAGAAGAATATGTTCCAGCTCCATCCGTGTAAACGTGTAAGAGGTAAAGTCTCCATCTTTCTTTAAGGCT